>JAMBLF010001535.1:0-74304 GCA_030578115.1 Leucoptera coffeella
AGTCTTGAAAGTAAAAATACCTAACTAGCTGCCGTTCCTTCCATGTTAGAGCTGACTAAGGGACTAGGGGTATATGGAATCTATTGGGCGGTGGGATAGCAACCTATTACTAATGTTCCATATAACATGAAACCCTTAATATTAAAAAATGTCATAAGAGATTTATAATTTATCATGTCTCCGAAATTCTACCCAGCCCATTTGGAATCTAAATGTTTATATGTATATTTTTCGACTACCTTAGATTTTTAATTATTACATTTTATAAGTTTATAATAAGACATACATTACATGGCTAACCACCTGTCACATTGAGTACTGACAATCTGGTCAACACGTGGGTTCGAGGTGTCCATAGAATTACTACCTTCGCAATTGCGGAGATGGCCACCTGAACCTCTGACCACCCCGCAAGGGTTGATGGTCGTGAATGCGTTCGACTTTTTTTATAAGAACCTAATAAGGGACTTAAGTCAATTAGGTGAAGGGATAACGACGTACGAATTTAGACTTTGAAGTTATAGAAAAGAGTAAATAATGTGAATAGGTATAATGTATATGTTAATTTATTTCCAACCCGGAAGACCTTTGCATCAATAAAAGCTATAATCCCTTGCGGCTAACTATATTACTCAATACAAAGCAACTATGATTCATAGTTTTATTATCCCTTTCCTATTCAAGCCATAATGAACCTTATAAAACTCGGCTCGTGAACACGTGAATAAGATAACATCTACCCCTTTGGAATAACATATAAGCAGTGTTTACGTAACTAAAAGTGAATACAATTCAATGCCTATGCTAGTTTGGGGCTTGGTTTATGTTTCCAGCTGGTTTCTTTAACAGGTAATTTTGAATGAAAAACTAGTCGTAAATATTTCTAAATCTCAAATGTTTGTGACCCAAAAAGAGTCTCAATAATTCCTTAATATGTGTCAAGGGTTTCTAGAAAACGATAACTTCTGTCTCGTGCATTTATCCCTGAGGCGTATATAAGGTGTGAAGAAGTATAGGTAAATTTATTAAAAATATATAACAATGGAATGACAGCGACAATTAATATTTGAAAAATTAATATTTGAAAATAAAGGATATAAATAGAAGATCTTCACTGCACGCAATAGCTGCAGATATATTCTGCATTTAATGCAAAGAAATAAAATAACAAAAATATATAAATAGACCAAAATAGCTCAATTTTGGCTTGAGACATTATGCATCCATATTGAAGAGCCAGACTAATTCTCTGGCAAAGGAAGTTACCAGACGTCACCAAGAGCAACAGAGTCCCCGAGACTTCTCATTGGCCAAGGGAGGCGAATCTCCTTAGATACGAGGAAGCTGCGCCAAGGCCTGCGCGTCAGCTCAAACTTCCGTACTTAAATATTGTAAATTTTTGCCTTTTTTTAAATAGATTTTATGTAAATATATTTCTTAATCGGATGTGTATATATAAAGTGTAAATGTGTGGTACAATATTTGGATTTTTATAAGGTATTTTATTTTCTATTTTTAATTAATATTTAGCCTAGCTTAAGTTATATGGATAGTTGTGTACATATTTATTATTTGGGTTTATATTTAGATGTCTCACTTTTCGGACGGCGCGAGTTGTTCGGAGGGTTCAGAGCAATGCCACTTTTGCAGTCAACCTCGTTACTTCAAGGGCAAAAGGGGATTAAAAATACACATAGGTCGTGTTCATAAGAACAACACATTTGAAAATGGCAATTCGGAACCAAATTTTATTAAATTACTTTCAAAATTCAAAAATACAAAATCAATAGTAAAAAGAATACCAAGGGGGGGCAGAGTCTCTGTGGCTCGGGCCCTCACTAAAGTGATAGACGACGTGGTTGACTACAATGATTTCAAGAGCTGGAAATCATTATTCATTTTTTCATATTCAACTCTCCACGCATCGAAATCAAATAATAATCAATCCCTCACATCAACCATTAAAGAAAATTGTTCACATCCAATCACTGTAGATACTTCATTACACTATTCACACAAAAACAGCTCTTATAACATCAACAAAAAAATAGAATCAAAACTTTCTGATGGAGATGTTAAAGGGGCTGCTCAGCTCTTGTTTTCTAGTGATGCTTTGGCTCCGGATAACTCTGATACCTTGGATAGCTTGCGGACGAAGCATCCACCTTCGAGAGGGACCTCGACATTGCCCGATGCACCGGACTCTGGGCCTCACTCTTTTGAGGCGACGGCAGAGGAGACGCTGGCCGCGGTCATGTCCTTCAAGAATGGCTCTGCTGGTGGCATCGACGGTCTTACCCCTCAGCACTTCAAGGATCTGATGGGTGAGATCATGGGTGAGACTGGTAGGTCATTGTTGTTGGCTTTGACGCGTCTGGTTAATCTGATGCTGTCGGGTAAAGTGTGTGAGGCCATTTTAGATATATTATATGGTGCTAATCTTTGCGCGCTGAAGAAGAAGGACGGTGGCATAAGGCCTATTGCGGTAGGAAGCACCATTCGGCGCTTGGTTTCCAAGATCTGCTGCCAGCGCATCTTGCCCCTTGTGCAGCCCATTTTTCAACCAATCCAGATGGGTTTCGGCACGAGGGGGGGCTGTGAGGCCGCCGTCCATTCAGCGCGCACTTTCCTGGAGAGTGACGTCGGCGAGGTTTTGCTCAAGGTGGATGTACGGAATGCCTTTAATTCTGTTGACAGGGCAGCCTTGTTGACACAAATACGAGAAAAAATACCTCTGGCATATAGTTATCTTTGGCAATGTTATAGTAAATCTTCAAAATTAATATACAAGCAAAATTTTTTAGATTCAAGTGTTAGATGTCAACAAGGCGACCCCTTGGGACCAGCCATTTTCAGTCTCGCGATACAGCCACATATTGAAGCTATATCTTCAGGGTTCAATGTATGGTATCTCGATGACGGCACTCTTGGTGGCGAAGCGAATACAGTATTTAATGATTTACAAAAACTTATTCAAAATTTCTCTACAATAGGTCTTACATTAAATTATCAAAAATGTGAACTTTATATAAATCAACAATTGAGTTTGGAACAAAAAGCCGAAATTAGTAAAAAATTTGATTCAATAGCTCCGAATATAAAAATTTTATCTAAAGACTCGCTTCGTCTCCTCGGCGCCCCTTTAAACGACGAATCCTTACCCGCCTTCATTCAAGAAAAAATTGCAAAATTTTATGAATCATCCGTACGATTGGAAAACATATCACCGCATTTGGCTTACACCATCATTAAATATTGTATATTTATTCCAAATTTTTTATATTTTCTTAGAACTAGTTATCTTTGGAAACATCATTTCTTTTTAGAACAGTTGGACAATATTATTCGGTCAACCTTATCCAAAATCCTAAATTGTAATTTCACTGATCATTGTTGGACACAGGCATCACTTCCCATTCGTTTTGGCGGGTTGGGCATTCGTTGCGCTTCGGGTGTGGCGCTCCCAGCCTTCCTCTCTTCTGTCTATGGCACGTCGGAATTGTGCCTGAAAATCGTCGACCCTAGTATCGGTCATTCATTAATGACGAGTCTAGATGAAGCGAGGGAGGCTTGGTTAGTTTTGGTTGGTCCCGGGACCGATACTCCTCTTGTTTTGGCATCGCAAAGGCTATGGGACGAGCCGCTGTGTAAACAGATTCAATTAAACCTTTTAAATTCAGTTTCTTGTGTTACACAGCGTGCTCGACTCTTAGCGGCTGCCAGGCCAGAGTCGGGGTATTGGTTAAACGCCCTGCCTTCCGCAGTTATCGGCACACTGCTAGATAGAACCAGCTTCTGTCTAGCAGTATGTCTCAGGGTAGGCGCTAAGATTTGTGGGACACATCGCTGTCGTTGTGGGACAGATGTCGATCCCTTCGGGCATCATGGGCTGTCGTGCCAGCGCAGTGCAGGTCGCCTGTCACGTCACGCGGCTCTGAATGACGTCATACGCCGCGCTCTTGTCAGCGCTCGTGTACCTGCAGTGCTGGAGCCTTCCGGTCTGGTACGCGACGATGGCAAGAGACCGGATGGTATGACGCTCATTCCATGGAAGAGTGGCAAGGCTCTGGTGTGGGATGCCACCTGCGTTGACACATTGGCGCCTTGTCATGTCTTCCGGAGCGCTGTCGAGGCGGGATCTGCTGCTGCTGCGGCAGAGAGTTTGAAGCGGCGAAAATATTCTTCACTTGGTGGGGAATATAGTTTTGTTCCTTTCGCCGTTGAAACTCTCGGCTCTTGGGGGGGCGCGGCTCATGGGGTCATAAGGGATCTTGCCCATCGCCTGCAAGAGTCCAGTGGGGATTGCAGGGCTGGTAGCTTCCTCCGCCAGAGAATTAGTCTGGCTATTCAGAGGGGGAATGCTGCCAGCATATTGGGCACTCTGCGCTCCAATGACAGCGACAATTTTTTAGACATATTTAATTTATAGGTAATTTATTTTAATTAGTTTTAAGTTTGTAAATATTTTGTTAGTTTTAATTCCTTGTTTTATTGTATATAACTTAATTTGAATTTATGAATAAATGAACTTTTTAATCTAACTAAAACTTTTATAATACATACACATGTCCGATTTCCTGTAGAGGAGTAGGTAGGTATTACGGATTTTCATCTGTCCCGATCCTGACAAACCACTTGACTCATATACGTCTTCATACACGCTCGGCGGTTATAGGTACTTCTAACTTCACCCTTCTATTGAATCAAATATAATATAACATTTACAAAATCTTACAACACAATAGATTTATTCTATTCCATACCAACAAAGGAATACAAACTTAATTACAATTTAAACTGACAAACCAAGACTACCCTAAACCATAGTCACCCTACGGTGCATTCCCATCCGACCCTCGCACTTTGACCCTGCTTCGATTATTCTCGCCGAAATAAGCCGATCATTCAACGCGTCTTTGCCTTGCAAACAGGGTGATAGTGGCTGTTTAATTTAGCCATTGATTGCACATTGTTCAGACTGCCGCCATTTTATGCTAGGACGCCCTCTGTGAGGGTGTTTGGAAAATAAATATTGTTCGTCGCGATACAGTTTACATACTTAGTTCTATACTTGAAAGGCAAAATATTTTCGTGGTTGCTTTTAGTAAGTAATGGGGTTGAAGTGTCATATAGGAGTGTATTTCGTCACAATTATAGAACACACAGGTTTTGATTTTTGGTATATGTGTTTTGTTCCATAAATTAGTTAAAAATTATGATGATTATTCAGTCAATATTTTCGCATTATATTAGCTATTTTATTTTAATGTTTTTGATTGGAGATATGGTCAAAAACTGATTGTTAAACCTTAGTGCTGTAAACTAAGGAAAATTAAGTTCAATTTTTCTCTCTCTTTATAAATGTATTTCATTGAGACAACGAGTCTTGGTTTCATTTAGTATGAGAAACGGTGGTGTGATAATTGATACTAAAAGTTATTCTTTCTTCTTTCTAACGGGACTGTTAGGGAATTTATATGAAATATTTATGACAACTTGCTAGTCCATTTCCCAATAAATTCACAATTTTTTTAAACTCTTACAATAGAGCCTCCTGGTACGAAAGACTGCTAGTTAGTTATCTTTGTATTCTCCAGACTAGCTCAATATATAATGATTAATATTGTATTATATATTGAGCTAATATACATACACATCACGCCTGATTCCCTGTAGGTAGGCAGAGATCACGGATCCCCATTTGTCCCGATCCTGACATACCACTTTCGCTTCATTGACATTAATACATCTTCTCATACACTCTCTGCGGTTATAGGTACTCCTAACGTCACCTTATATAATATATAATACGTGAGCTAATATATAATCCAATATGCAATCTTAATCATTGTAGAGACAAACATAAGTTCATAAGAGCAAATTTTCCACGATTATTAACGTAACAGCAGTCAATGTTATACTAAAGCCATATTACTTAAAAGAGAAGTTCCGAGGCTTTTCTTATGGCTGTTTAAATGTTTACAGCTGCATAAATTGCGGGTGCCATTTATTTGAATTTATTATCTATGCACAGCTTGCCAAGAGCTGATATTTTTAGAATTATGACTCTATTTAGTGGCTGTAATGAGTTTTTACTGTAACGACCTCTTTTTACAACAATGATGATATCTGTTCTGTTACTATATAAAGAATAAACAAAGACTCTTAAGATAGACATAGTATAGGTCTAAAAACAAATATATAGTCTGACGTTAGGTGTACATATAACCGCAGAGAGTGTATGAGAAGATGTAAGAATGTCGATGAAGCGAAAGTGGTCTGTCAGGATCGGGACAAATGGTGATCCATGATCTCTGCCTACCCCTCTACAGGGAATCAGGCGTGATGTGTATGTATGTTATTTTAATTTGTGTATGTATGTATATGTATGTATGTATATATATACATATGTATATATATATATATATATATATATATATATATATATGTCGACGTCAGGGGCCTGATTTTGTGTGCTATCCATCTTGCACTTGATTTTATTTCTTAGGCGTTGGGACAGAATCTAAGTTAAAACACTGGCTTCACAAAACTATGTTTATTAAGGCTCACAAAACCAACGCTAGACGGTTCCCAAGACGTAGTGATCGAACCGAGTGCAAGAATTAATATGCCATCTGTCGATCGGCCATAAAAATGCCTCGGTAGGGGCGAACCTCCCCTCCCTCGATACTCGCTTAGACTCCGTCATGGCTGCACCCGTGAGAGCCCCGTGATTGGTACAGCCATACAGCGTTCCTTGTTGCTTACGCGCCTCGCCGACACGCCCATCCTGACGATGACGCGTCCACGCGTAGCCTGGAAAGAGGAGAAAATCTCCCACAGTATCTCTCTTATAACTCGGCCATATCTGACCAACACATGACAGCCTACTTGGGTATCCAAATTTATGAACCTCTAGGCATTTTCAATTAAATCAAGAAAAATCATTAAATTTTTCAATATCATCTTAAGTGATCATCAAATTCTTAAGGTTAATAAACAATCATCATCAATAGTCGATTACTCATTAAAATCATATCAAAACAAGACCATAGCAGCACTAACAACCCCTTGATCCAAGTACTCATAGTACAAAATCATCTTTAAACCATGCCATGTGTGGGTACCTCGTGTCTCCGGTAACCTCCGTTACCCAACAGACTTCCTCAAAGTCTACTTGGGGCCGAATCGCACTACCGCGTACCCACTGAAACAGCTCGCAAGCCGACCAGATTTCGCTTAGGCTACGGCTACGAAACCGGCTCACCAACACAACATTGTGACCATACAGGCTCACAACAACCACACGAGACCACGCAGGCTACCACCCCACAGGCAGTTCACAATAACTCAGCTAACCCTCTGAATCATCAGACAAGTCATTAATGGTGCTATGATCCACAGGCATAGGCCTCAGCCTATCATGCGCGTACTTATAGGTACGCCTACAGTTCAAAGATTTTATCATGTATCGATCACCATCCAAAACTTCTGTTATTTGAAATGGTCCTCTAAATTTACCTCATTCTGTAATAATACAAAGTCACCAATGGAAAATTTATTGACCTTTGCCTTAGTTCTATCGAACCGCCTTTTATCATAGGAAGCCGCCTCTTCTATGCGGCGTACCGCATTATCACTTAGTACAGGTAAATCTAACTCACTCTCATCATCGCACACCATGAGTGCCAATGATCTCGCCACTTTTCCTATATATTAGAAGCTCTAATGGGGATGCCATGGTCACCCTACTAATGGTGCAATTAATAACTAATTGAACGTCTCCTAATTCATCTTGCCACGACCGATTAGGGTTACACTCAACTGCTGTCAACATGTTCTTTAGGACAGACATAACGCGTTCTACCTGACCATTCGCACGAGATGAGCCTGTAGCTATACGATGTAACTTGATGTTACTTGCATCACAAAATTCTTTGAATTCACGATTAGAAAAACACCTGCCCTGATCAGCGACTAGGCGAGAAGGTGAACCAAACAAATAAGTACTATTTCTCACTGCTTTTATACTGCTTACAGAGTCAATATTTTGAGTGTGGTACAAAAGAACGTATTTCGTAAAAGCATCAATCAAAACAAACGCATACTTCTTAGAATCACTTTTCCCGCAAAAGTGCCAAGTGGCGTTTGACAAGACATATGGCCGTTTGTCAAATGATTAAAAAAAAAGGTCCTTAAGGGGCAAGCAACCTTTTTGGTGAATTGGCAATAGATTATGTTTGGAGGCAACATTTATTGCTAACACATGGTATAAGACTATTGTTTTTGAACAAAAACTTAGACCCTTTTTAACTTTTTGTACAATAAACTAACTTAAGAAACATAAGTAGTGTAGAAATATTGACACAAGTTTTATTTACGTAGAAAATAACCAAAAGAACTTAGACCGTATTTCTTAAGCCATGTTACCACTTAAAACACAAGAGGTACGTTTTCTCACGATGTTTTCTAGCTGATTTCCGATAGATTCTACATTACACGAATTAATAGGCACACAGGGTATTTCGCTCATTTTAGATGAGGTAGCCGTCATGCTAATAGAAAAACCTAGTTGTAAAATTTTTCATACTGAAGGCAAAAATCGAGCAAAAGGTGCAATAAAATTTCCAATACACAATCATCAACCGAATCATAGTGAAACACGATACACTGACCTTTGTGCATAAGCACGCTGCTTGGCGCCTTCACGGTGCATGCATTGATCTGGCGCTTGTTTTGAGGCGCGCCCGATGCCGCTCACGACGTGGATGGCGCACCCGCACCTTGGCTGCTTCTGCTCCTCGCGCCATTACCGCAGCGGCTGGACACGTGTCCCGTTCCTCCACACTTGTAGCAGATCAGCTTGTTGGGCCGCCAATTTTTGCACATGCGTGTCGTTATTTCGCTGTGGGCACTGTTGTTGCTTGTGGCCCGATTTTCGTAGTCGGTGGTGCAAACTTTGTGCGTTTTGCGATGGATTCACTGGTATCTGCCATCGAACTTTTCCTTTTTACGAAGTTGAATAACTGCAGTTCTTGTTGCAACCGTTCACGCGTTTTAATTTCGGTGGTGAATGCTGTGCTGCTCAAACGTGAATCGAACTGAGACAAATGTGCCAGCACAGTAGAGGCTGCAATTTCCTCGACAGAACTATTTTTCCATCGATTGAGTATTTTGCTAGTTGACGGTTGCCATACGCAGCGAGGGTCTCGTTTTCTCTGGGTTTTTCACTGTTTAGGCGTAGCAAAGTACACGCAATCGTCTCGTTAGATGAAAAACGAGCCATGAACATGTCTTTTAGAGCTGACCACGTCATGCCAGGGTACGATACCTGTGACAGCCATGATGATGCACTTCCTTTGAGGGCCTTGCTGATGGCCATCACTAATTGACCACCGGTTGGAGGGTTGCCTTCGAAGCACATGTCGACCGTGACGCACCAGGCTCGTGCGTCCGCATCGCCTTTGTCTGGGTAGAATTCAGGCAACGACACATTCTTGCTGCCACTTGGAGTCTTGAGAGCTTCAATTAGCGCCTTCATATTCTCGTTTTGGAGCTCGAACATTGTCTGCAAAATTGCTTGATTTTGGCCGTTGTAGTTTGAAGTTGTAGCTTGGTTCTTGGATCATTCTTCTGATCCCACTTCTGATGTCGACGTCAGGGGCCTGATTTTGTGTGCTATCCATCTTGCACTTGATTTTATTTCTTAGGCGTTGGGACAGAATCTAAGTTAAAACACTGGCTTCACAAAACTATGTTTATTAAGGCTCACAAAACCAACGCTAGACGGTTCCCAAGACGTAGTGATCGAACCGAGTGCAAGAATTAATATGCCATCTGTCGATCGGCCATAAAAATGCCTCGGTAGGGGCGAACCTCCCCTCCCTCGATACTCGCTTAGACTCCGTCATGGCTGCACCCGTGAGAGCCCCGTGATTGGTACAGCCATACAGCGTTCCTTGTTGCTTACGCGCCTCGCCGACATATATATATATATATATATATATATATATATATATATATATATATATATATATATATATATATATATATATATATATATATATATATTATATGTGTGTGTGTGTGTGTGTATGTGTGATTACGTGCTTTAATGTCATGCCCGTTGCCTTCTAGAGAGATAGGCAGTGAAAATAGATATACCGTCATTAACCTTTTATTAAACCTCTAAGATATAATACCTTCAAGCAGACTATAATTTGAATCATTATTGAAACATACATATATGTTACCACCAAGCTTAACGATTTTAAATAAAGTTACCATATTTCCTATTCCAGTTTAACGATTTTAAAATATACTAACACTATTACCATAGTATTGTCCACCCTACAAAACCGTTACCCGTGAACAATACACTACACTAAAGCGTATTTAATTAAAAAAGAACTTCAATCTAAGTGAACAAAAGCAAACAAACATTATCATGAAGGGTGGTGTCGGACCCATCGGACCATGAAATTATGCCCCTCACCGAACACGATTACTCGCATAAACTGACATTTTATTTACTCAGGTGATGAATAGGCTGCCTACAATGGACCCGAGAAGCCTAATAACTTGTCGAAAAATATTTACAGAGTCAAATTGGAAAATGGAAAAAATGACTTACGCTACTAGGGTAAGTGTAAGTTTCTTGGCGTTTCTTCTCTGCAGGTTTTGCTTTACGAAATACCTGTAGTTTAAGTAGTGTAATATTTAGTTTATGCTAAAGACAATTTTTTTGACACTAAATAAGTGATTGTATGTTCCTTAAATTGAATAAAGAGATTCTCGTTTCATTTCTCGTAGTAAGGATTTTGGCGTTGTGATATGTCGTAGTTTACAAATACAATCTCTTAATGTCATCTCTTTTAAGATGAATATGCATACATACGAGTACATACACATCGCCCACGATTCCCTGTTGAGGGGTAGGCAAAGATTACCAGCTGTCCTGATCGTAACAAACCACTTTCACTTTGAATATCCGTTCTGTATTTTAATATATTGATTATAAAAACATACTAAGAATACACTAGTACCCTATAATAATAATAATTAATATATCATTTGATAACCTGACACTAAAAACATATAACCGGCTGCCTTTTTTCTTTTTATTCGTATTACTAAACTATAACTCACTATGTAATATATATATTTATATGTTCGTATTCCTAAACTATAAGACACAATGCTCGATATGTATGTACATACTTAACTTTTTTATATTCCTAATTCAACAACAATAACCAAACTAATCCACTTTAACACCAATCAACATGCCAAAAGTGACGGATAGGCCTCAAGGTTCTGTCCACCCCTACAGATATCGGTGGATTCCATTCCCTCTTTAATCCATTTAATAACATAAGTTATTAACTGGCAAGCACCCTTCAGATTAAGACGGAACACACCCTAGGGGTTGTCAGTACTTCACCCTACTGATTGTGTGGGTAAAAAGTTGACTAAGAGCTTTTTAATATGTTGCTTTCAAGGAACATAAGGGTTTTGGATTCTTTATAGGATAGTCACGAACTTCAGCGAATGAAATTGCCTAAGATTAATCTTGTAAGAAAAACCATGTACAATTATTTATGTTATAATTTTTTTTATTATTATGAATTAAAAGATGTTACTAAGCAACGAGTGTATGGAATCTTTGAATAATTTCTTTATTCAGCTAAGTATCACTGTATTCAGCGGTAAGCTATCATAAATCCACTAATTAATCTTGTGAAGAAGTAATAGGAATCTCTTTTAGCAAAAATTTATATTGAATATAAGATTAACAGCTTTCTTCTGTAACTATATTCGGAATATGAGTTTATATTGTATATATTTTAGTCATTAAGCTAGTTAACATTACGTCAATTAATTATCATAGACCAGTCGTCTATGGTGCGTCAACAAAGTCAGCAGCTCAGTGAAAGTTGAAAATAGAAATAATTATTTTCAGCTGAATATTTAGTCAATTATGATGCCAAACTGGCTAAATATGTTCGCTTTGGGATAAGCTTTGGATCCTCAACTGGAACGAACCGAAGAACAAGGAAGAGAGCAAGGATTTGGAGGTTCGATTTTGTTTTTCTTCGGTTGTAGCGGCTGGCGGCGTTGGTGTAACCATGGCGATGGAATAACAAGAAGTTCAAACGCCGTGGCATCAGTGTTTGTACTTCAGCCGACATAACCTTAGTGGTGAATGGCTTAATAAAGAATTAAAAAAAAAAAATTATCGTAGACTTTAAACAGTTCAACAATAATTAATTAACAACATTAATTTAGTATGAGAAGACTGTCGGAATCTCCAAATATATAGGCTTCAAAATAATTAAGTATTTTAAGAAAACAACAACATTATGTGAAGAATATATTTTATTCTGTCTTAATAAAAATAATAAATCTTTGTTAATAATAAATTGGAATCCACTCAAATTTCACAATTATTGAATAACAATTAAATTTCAATTCATAATTAACAAAATTTAAAAAAAAACATCTTCACATGTACATCTGTACATCTTCTCAAACATTGTGGAAAAGTGAACGAAAACACTTGAAATTAGTCCGGCAATCAGTCTTAGTAAATTAAGCAGTAATATGACACCTCATAATATTGACCAAGAAACCGTCACTCTTTGCCAATATAATAAATGGGAGTGTAAGGTTTCCTTAATGAAACATATATGTATATGTGTGAGTATGGGGTTTAAGACTTGGAAAATGAGTGCTATCTGGGACGGAAAAGAATGCAAACAAACTGCCGTTCTTCCCGGCATATCGTTAGAGGCGAGTAAGGGACTAGAGGTCAATGAATTCTGCCCTTAAAAATAATATTAATAATAAAAGTGTTTATTTACAGCCACAAAAACATATGCAGTACAAAACGTTTACAATAAAAACTTACAAACTAGGGGATATAACTTATGCATGTTATTGTCGCAGCAAAAGGGTTCCAATTCAGCTCAGATATTACCGTCTCCAAGGTTCTGTCTACCCCGAAAGGGATTAGAAGCCGTGAATGTATATGTACGAACGTATACCTAATATTCTAATATTTCAACTGTAAAACAAACCAAAAGCAGGTATCTAATTACACGAAACGTAGCTTTATGTTATATCTCTCGCCATAACTCTGTGAGTACTCACGAAATTGAATATCCTTATCTCCCCTCACAGGGGTTAACATTCCATCGCCTCATTTTTGATTTTACATCTGTGCTAATGTGCCCGTAAAAGGCGGGTTTGAGGTCCCAAGGGATGTACTGTTAAGGACCGGTTTCATTAGAGAAAAAGTCATACATAATAGTAATATTTACTTCTATTGCACTGGCCCATTGGCAAACACCGCTTTTGATAATAATCGTGAAGTAGACCTTATGTTTTGACGACCTCCGTAGCGCGATTGGTTAAACACCTGAACGCTAATCTTGATGGTTCGATTCCCGGTGGAGGTAGAGTTAAGAACTACGCTATTTTTCTGCTTTCCAGTCTGGTTTTTAAATATATATGCTATGTATGTATTTATCTAAACATATATAACATGTATATATTTCTTAAATATTCGTTGACTAGTACCCTTAACACAAATCTTCAATGTACTTAACTTTGAAGACTTGTGTTAAGGGTACTAGTCAACGTATATTTAAGAAATTCATCTACTCTAGTATTATAAAGCTGAAAAGTTTGTTGGTTTGTTTGTTTGAACGAGCTAATCTCAGGAACTACTGGTTCGAATTTAAGAATTCTTTTTGTGTTAGATAGACCATTTATTGAGGAAGGCTTTAGGCTATATAACATCATCCTGCTACTAATAAAAACGCAGAATATAATATAAAAATCAAGTTATAATTACAGTGTCATCTATATTTTTGTAATGGAAACTTCTAAAAAATAAAAATGTGGCTATTTATTTGATATTGCTTGTATTAACTATATAAAGATATTACATAAAATACACATTCATCATAAATACACGAGCAAAGGATTAGGTAGTACCAAAGTCTTCAGGTTTAATCCCCAACCGAAGCAAAGTCGGAGAAAGCATTCATATCAGATTATATAATAATTAGCTGGTGAATGATTAATTACATAATATTTAACAATGTTAATTATTATTTGCTTTGGAGTGATTAAGAATACAAGATAAGTCAGCGTTATTATATTTATGGTTGAGTGGCTTAGAAGCATTTGCAAGATATTTTTTTTAATAATCAACATACATACATACACATCACGCCTGATTCCCAGTAGAGAGGTAGGCCGAGATTACGGATCCCCATTTGTCCCGATCCTGACAGACCACTTTTGCTTCATTGGCACTCATATATCTTCTCATACACACTCGGCGGTTATAGGTACTCCTAACGTCACCCTTTTTCAATATAGCGTCTATCTGACTGTTATATGTCATGTTAGGCCGGCCCCTGAGTAACCGCCCTTGTAATAATCAATATTGTGAAAAATCTGTTTTGTCCGTATGTAGGTGCTTATTTCAAATTATAGATAAATTTCCTCTCAAGGTTTTCTTTACCATATCAAATATGTGACTTATCAATAAACTTTTTACACCGCGATGGTACACACAAGCACAACGAGTGTGTTTGTATTAAAAAGTGTCCTATATATAAGTTGT
Source organism: Leucoptera coffeella (assembly GCA_030578115.1). Taxonomy (NCBI): domain Eukaryota; kingdom Metazoa; phylum Arthropoda; class Insecta; order Lepidoptera; family Lyonetiidae; genus Leucoptera; species Leucoptera coffeella. Next base: position 14,639 of record JAMBLF010001535.1, read on the forward strand.
ATTATGTATTCGTGTGTGCTGAAGTTGTAAAATAAGCGTTTTTATTATTATTATTTAAATCAGATCTATCAACTAAATATTGATATATATGTTTATCCTACTATATTACCTATCACGTTGGGTGCTGCCTATTTAGTGAAACGCAGGCTTCGGCGGACCCATACTTAACATGCCTTCGAAATTTCGGTTGGGCTAAAAAAAGGTAGTGTGTATACACAAGTCGTGAAGCGTATGTATTTATGTATGTGTATATCCCACTTCTAATCCATAGAAATAACTCGACGTAGCTCAGTTGTTTGGGACTTGACTCTGTATCAGTGGGTACAGGGTTCAAATCCCGCTTGAGCATGTACCAATGGAAATGAAGTTTATTGAATTTCTATGTACATTTTCGTAATACAAAAATACATTTACGAAATGCGTTGAATATTACGGTGAGGGAAAATATCGTGAGGAAACCTACCTGTTCCCCGAACAGGTAATAGTTAGTGCTTGTATATGGCGACATGGCTTACCACCTGTTACATTGAGTACTGACTATCTGGTCATCACGTAGGTTCGAGGTGGCCATAGAATTACTAACTCCGCAATTGCGGAGATGGATACCTGAACCTCTGACTATCCCGCAAGGGTTAATGGTCGTGAATGTGTTTGTCTTATTCTATAGAAAAATGCAACAGTGAATTTATACACATACGTATACCAGTTTAACACAGAAACACTCTTTAGTGCAAACATTGAAAAGGAAGAGAATTTTCGAAAACTTGAACCTCCCCGCGAGAGCGATAGATGGCGTCGCAAACGAACTCCGCATTTCGTTGTAGCGTGCCTTGGACTGTTTCATGCAATAAACTCTTGTAAAATAGCTTCTAAGGGGTTTGGATAGATATGGGGACGGAGGTACGAAGGCGATTGGGAGAGGATGTGGTAAGAACCTAAGTTTATTATGAGTGAATTAATACCTTAGCGATTGCGGACATGGAAACCTGAACTTCTGACTTTGCAAGGGTTAATGGTCGTGAATGCGTTTGTTAGTCTTTTTTGTTTATTATGTGAGAATGATGTTATGTGATGTAAAAGTGTACTTGAAAACTAATGAACTTTCATGACACATAATGTTGTCAATGGATCGTAAATTCTCATGTTACCGATGCCTTTTCAATTCATTGCGTTTGGACATATTAAACTAAATTACATAATTAAAAGGGATTATATTACAATTAAAGCACTGCATAATATGTACACGTTACTTGAAATTACTATTAAAATGGACTACTTTACGGTTTCATTTTTGAATGTTATGAAAACTCGTAGGTCTAGGGGACTTCTTTTCTACACACTTATCATTAACATTCACATCAATACTACTAAAATAAAGTGGAATGAAAGGGAATTAGCTTTCTAGATTGACATTTACACAAAAAGAAATATACCGTATCCAAATTCTTCATATGTGTTGTACATAGCAGCATTCTCTCGGATCTATCTGCAGTGTGACGTACCTAAGCCTTTCCATCTCAAAGTCCATTATTTACCGATCAAATGACTTGCTATTTATTCGCCCACGAGTCTCAAAGATATTAAATTATTTTATTTCGTTTCCTCTACGCGGTTAATGTTTTGTCTAGGATGGTTTTACACAGTCACAGAAATATTATTATATTGCACACAGATATATATGTATACAAGTGTGAGTGTGTGTAAATTGTAGATGTGGGTTGATTCCGTTACATTAGAATTTATATTCATACGTTTATATACTTTTACGTTTTACACGTTTTATATTATATTATACATTTTATATTATTCAACATTATTACCAAAGTCTTACTACAAATCAATGAAAACAGATAATTTATAAATAACCTGGCTTAAAAATAGATTGATATATTTTCTCACGTGTCGAGTTAGGCATATAATTTTTAAATCGGCTAAATAGAATTTTATTATAATATTCTAGCTAGGCAAAGGGATGTCAAATGTAGCCTACATCTTTAAATACATATTGCTAATAGTTAAATATTCTTAAAACCTTTCCATCTTGAAACATTAATGAACAAAATAAAATGCGAAACTGAAATACCCAAGAAATAACACCCAATTTTATCGCACATTATATTGCGGTGTGAATGTCGTTTTATGCGCTTAAGGGACACCCTGTAAATGAGGGTGTAAAATGTTTTATTGAGAATTTGAAGCATTTTACGGTCACAATTCACATTTGTACGTAAAGACGTAAATGGAGAATGGACGTCGTTCGTCGTCGTAGACGTCTGAAAGTTCGTAGTATGAAGAAGTAAGTAAAGTCCTTAGTAAAGCCACTAGATAAAATATAATACAAAGTTCAGAAAAAAAAATTTTTTCAAGATATATTTAAAACAACACTATAACAAGACAATATAACAGTTAGCGTTGTGGTATGAAAGAAAATATACTGACAAGAAAAAGATAGGTATGTTAAGGTGATATTAGGTCCGTAGTATGGCTAAGAGATCGAATAAAAATGTACTGTAAAAGTTTCGTATCTTCAAGTTGTACATATTTACTGAAATCTAAAAAGAGGATTTGAAATAGTAAAATAATAATAAAAGGTAACGTTGTGGCATGAAAGAAGATATAGTGACAAGAAAAGAAAGGTATGTTAAGGTGATACGGGCACATGGAACGGATGGATGAAATGAGTTACAAAAGGAATCTCTAAAGCCAAGGATCGCTTCACGTGGTGATCGATAGGCTCTGTATTTCCCGTTGGGTACAAGGAGGCGTATTTTGTATAACATGGTATTTATAAAAGAATATTCTTCTTATTTATTATTATTCGATCTTTTTATATAATATTATTGTATCTCATTAAATAACACAAAGTAAACTTTAACTCGCGATTTTTATTAATTTCACAAGAATAACGTATTAGTTTTGTTTATAAAATATACACTTCAAGCCCCTTTTTATTCTAAAAGAAACTAAACTATCAGAAACAAACTCAAGTAACAATAAAAAATATATTTAAGATTCTAACAACGCCATCTATTAATAACACATCCACTGCAGATCATTATCCTGATCTATTAATAGCACCTCTCAAGCCATCTCTCAGGCAACGTTCCCTGAATAGAATGGGCATGCTTAATGCCCAAAGCCTTCGAACGGTCAGCCTTCAAATAACTTCGTCCGATTAACCTTAATAGTAACTGACTGCAGTTAAAAATATTGCTGACAGCGTTCTAAATTTAAAACCCTGTCACTCAGATGATAGCTTTAGTCTTTCGGAATATTAAACTCGTTTTATGGTTATATTGAAAAGAATGACGTTAGAAGTACCTATAACCGCCGAGTGTGTATGTGAAGATGTATGAGTGTCAATGAAGATACTCTCAATCAATCAGTCTATACTAGTCCACTGCTGGACGTAGGCCTCCCCAAGGGTACGCCACAAAACACCATCATTCGTGGCCCTCATCCAGCCATTACCAGCGACCTTCTTGAGGTCATCGGTCCACCTGGCAGGGGACGTCCTACTTTACGTTTGCCGAGATGCGGCCTCCACTCTGAAGATACTCTATGTACTATAATTAATAATATATACGTTCATTGCTATGCCACTAAGCACTATCACTCATAATACTATCATATCACCATTACTATACTATCATTGATAATATAGGTAATTGGGTGAAGTGGCGGTTACGTAGGACACGGCCTAATAAGACACATGACAGTCAGATAAACGCCATATTAAAAAAGGGTGATGTTAGAGGTACCTATAACCGCCGAGTGTATATGAGAAGATGTATGAGTGTCAGTGGAGATAAAGTGGTCTGACAGGATCGGGACAAATGGGGATCCGTGATCTCTGCCTACCCCTCTACAGGGAATCAGGATTGATGTGTATGTATGTTTATGAATATAGATAAGTGCGTGGTTCGGGAGTTGAATGTTGTAATCAGCTGCTGAAATTGTAAAATTTAAACGCGTTTCGAAGGTTCTGTAATGTAAGGGATCAAAAAGGAAGGGATGTATATGTAAGTATTTGAAGGAAAAGTTATATAAGTAATGTGCAATTATAGACATGTATTAGCTTTATGACTGTTCCTTAAGACGGATAGGCAGAGATATAGAAGAGACTTAACTATTTCTAAGCTACTATTTACTACTAAGTAAGCTAAGCTATTTTGAGTGTCAGAATAGTTACCAAGGTATTCATACAACATTGTAGACGTAAAAAACATTTAAAACTTAAGAAAACATTCGCCGTTACCTAATACATTCATTTATACCTTTACTTACCTTTTGTTCTATTCACCCCCTTTAAAAAGCACATGAATACGTAAACTCTATCCACTCTTTCGGGAATCCCACTCATACAAAAGCCTACAAAGGCTTGAGTTAAAAAAATAAAGTATTCCAACCACATTTCTTGTCTTTGGGGACCAATTCATTTGGAGCTTGGATAATAATTTAACAGCCAAAATGCCGCACGTGGCGCCCCTAGCGGAATAACAAAGTATGCCTCCTTAAGGCTTCGAGGCTACTTTCTTATGTACACAAGAGCCTGCTTATAGATAGGCTTTGAAAAACATTGTTAGACGGGCTAGTCAGAGGGTAAAGTGTCTGTGTTTGAAAAAGTGAAGTATCTCATTTAATTTGATAATGTTATATAGTACTCTAATAACAAGTTATTGTGAAAAAATTGTTACTTAGTGCGATAAATATGTAGCTACACGATTCCGATTGATAGTTTCACTCTGACTCAAAGTAAATCGTGTAATTAGTACCTAAATATAAGCCTTTTTAACCAGAATGTCAACACTTTATATGTTTGTGGCTTTCCTTGAGAATATGCAATAGTAGGTGTCTGTAAATTGCCTTATAAATCTTTAAAAGACCTTATAAAAGACCTTAATATTTTTATTTTACAAGTTTAGAAGTGAACACATAAAACTCTGATTAAACAAGAAAATAACAAATAGTAACAACTTTTTCGATTTATTATTATCATAACTTACTCTGAGCTCAAATAATATTTAACCCACTATCATTTCATCTGTAATTTTCTATGATTTTAACTATATTATCAACCTTTCGGCTTACCTTATATTCAATTTTAGATCTCAATACTTTAAAATTGTCTTGAAACAACACTGAAAATTTCCAGTATTCTACGAATAAACTTTAATAATACAAGCTGAAACGCTTTTATTGTCAAAGAGATAATATTCCCTGCGGAGCGATACTACGAAACAGGTCGAGACGTAGCATAGATGCTACGAGTTTAGCCGTCTGCTACGTGATAGTCTGGGAGGTGAAATGTAAATAGGTGACAGATTAATTTCAATGGATAAAAGAGGTGATTAAAAATAGGTTGACTTAAATATTTAAACTTTTTGTATCGAATATTGGTTTTAATGAAATTTTAAACACCACACAAGAAATATCGTTTTTTAGTACGTTTTACGTTACTCCTTATATTTTTATACAAATATGCCTTTCCCGATCGTAACGTCTTTTCATAGTCAACAGATTCTTGAATACACATACACGCATACATATATTCAAGCCTCTTCGGCCCTAACGTCATATCAGAGACTTGATCACTACCTGGTACTTACATATATTATTAAATTTTTATTCAATATGAATTATTATCTCCTCAGTCACTATAAACAATATGATCGATTAAAAATATATTTATGTTAAGTATTAGCAATAAGTTGCTAACCAATTCCTCAAACCATCTATCTTCAGTTCCTACAAACATCTACAAGAAAAGCAGCTACTTAGCATTCCTAGTCTCAACTCAGTAACAGATAAATAAAAGTAGGCGTTCCCTTTGAAGTTCGCGAGTAAGTAAACCGACTTAATTCGGTGCGAACAAACGAAAAACTCGTTAGTAGCGACATCGTCATCTCGAAATTACATCTTAAGCCAAACACGCAGACGTTTCCCCTAATACCCCTGTTAATTCCAAGTTAAAATGTCTTATTCGGGGTAGAGTAGGGTAGGGTAGATGTGGCGAATATTACTGATAAAAAAAAAACTTATTAAAAAAAAGCAAATTAACTTAGTCATAATTTAAGATGATATTATGAATAATGAGATTGAATAGCAGTTAATAATATTTACATATATATGTATATATATACATATCACGCCTGATTCCCTGTATAGGGATAGGCAGAGATTACGGATCGTCATCAGTACTGATCGTGACTAACCACTTTCGCTTCATTGACACTCCTACACCATATACACCCACGGCGATTATAGGTACTTCTAACACGTTTTTTCAATATGGCCTCTATGTATGCATATATCATATTTTATTATAATAAAGTATGATGCTAACTCGTTTATCAGTTTAGCAATATTAAGATTAAAATGTGGTGGTAATCACTGTTTTAATAAAGAGATGTCGGAATTATATAAATCGATAATAAATTTTATACCTCATATTTAACATTTTGCTTTGTTGCTTCTAAAGCTGAGATAGTAGACAATTCATTTCCCAAACCGCCTAGACCAAGCTCAACAATAAAAAGATGTTAAAAACACTGAAATGAACAATAGGATACTAAGAGAGCAATATGCTCAACTTTTGTACTCACTTATTCATTTTATACAAGCACAATTACCTTTAATCCACGTTGGTGCTTTTTCTTACGAGTAAAATGTCAAATTATGTGAATTTTATTTATAGAAACAATTTAATAGTAACAGTCAATTTATAGAAACTCGTACGTTATTTTTCCATACATATTTGAACAAAACAATCAACTATGAACCCAACCTTAATATAAGTTCCTTAATACACGTTTACACCAGCCGTATCTAAATTTTCCAGCGTCCTTCCCAAAATATTTCCGAAGAAGCAGGCACATGCTGCCTCGGGCCCTTTAATATTTCAGACGCGACCAACCAAAGTGGTCTCGTCAATTATGTGAAAAATTAAAGAACACAACCCCGAGGTAGAGGCTCAAAGGGCAATGTAACCTTCCCTTTTAGGGTACGCATTACAATTTTTTGGGTACCTTTTAAATAACTATCGCGATTGTCATTGCAACTATATGGGATAGTCCAATAGTCCCGTATTAGTAGATGTTATAGTCCAGACGTACATACACACGCTCGTTTCCCTGTAGAAGGGTAGGCAGAGATCACGGATCCTCATCTGTCCTGATTCTAACTAACCATTTTCGAGGTTATAGTACTCGTACGTAGAAGGAATTCTAACTTGTTTGATTTCTTCTTGAATTATATAAAAGAAGGTGAGGTGACTAAGGGCTAAAAATAAGTTAAACAGATAAAGCTATGGGCTAGGCATCTGTTATCAATTTGTGCTGTTCTACTGACAAAATTAATTACAGATGTGTTTGAATTCAAAGTTTCATCCAAAAAATATTACAATATCATCGCGGTAAGTACTTAAATAATACAAAAACTAAAGTCTTTATATATATTCATTACTTAATCAAAACTTATAATTATTTTGCGTAGAAAAAGGCAGTCTGCTACTTTAATTCTAATTCTCCAAGCAGTAGAGTATTGTCAATTATGATATAAATTAAAGAATACACCCCCAGGCCTCACCGCGGGCAAACCCACAAAGGGCTAATTTTGATGGAATGACAAGAAAGCCTCTTGGTAAACGTTTTTAATATATTTAGATGCCTTACGTTTAATAAGGTTTCAAATTTTGTATGACAATATTTTGCTAAGCTTACGTTTATATACGTGTTCAACAAGTGACTTAATGTGATAAAGAGTTTATGCATTATATGTTACCACTTCTACAAGGATTAAAATAGGGTGTTAATATATTTACATGGAAGATATGAGTTGCCGGTATTAAAAATATCTAGTTTAATATACAATCAAATATAATATAATCAATTCAATATTTATGCCTGCCAGTTAAATTTAGCACCGTGTTGTGTTAAGTAAAAATTTGCTAATTCAATCAAACAGGCGCTGGTTTAAATATGTGCCGGTTCGCGTGTGAGCCAAATACTTTATCAATTAAATTAAAGCTGGTATATTGAGCGGAAATTTTTACAGTTCGATAGATATTATATGAAATGTGTTCATATAAACATTGTGTTGTTGCTTTTAGTTGCGTTTTCATCAAAATGAACACGTTTATAAATCAAAATAAATCGACTTATACGAGGTAAATAATTAAGTTATGTATAAAATCTAATGAGTTCTGGGCCTGTTACCTATTACCAATGCTTCAAATTTCAGCACAACCCCAATATTCAAGATAAAACGTGACCTAGGCTATATTATCATGTCTCCAAGGTTATGTCTACCTCGAAAGGAATTTAAGGACATAAGCATTATAATCTACATAACCAAACCTAACTTATAACTGCTAACAAGTAAACATTCCAAATATCCAGTCTCGAAATAAACTGCTAAATTAGTAGTGGATACTCTGCCATACCTCACTGGCGTAGGCAGGTGGTTGTCCAAAAGAGCGAGTGCAGATTGGGAGCTACAGGATATTAGAATGGGCGGTTCTAGGAATATTGGCAAAATGGCAATGGTGATAGGGTGCGGTCACAATGATGGTTTTTAAGATTATTTTTTAAATATAAATTATATATATTATTATAATAATATTTTTTAAATATTTTAAGTATTAGTTGTTTCATAAGAAAAACGGGACTTATCGTGTATATTTTTTATAAACAGATTATTAACTTGGTTACTCCAAGTTACGGCCATGTTTCTATGGCCATGGTCACGGGTCAACTTTTCTTGTAAAATGAATAAAAATCGTGAATCTGTCAAAGGTATTAAGTAAAAGTAAGAAATGGTGATAAGGTTAACATACTGTCATATAAGGCGTTAACTGTCAGGTTAACACGTGGGTTTGAAGGTGGTCATAGATTTACTGAACTTGAGATGCTTAGACGGACACAAGAAATACTACTTACCTCGTAAGATACGGGTTGTTAAATGTATATTTAAAAATGTATAAAACCATGTTGCCTGTAAGCTTAGTAGTAATATGGTACAGGCGTAGAGGTTCTGTTTATTACCTGGCTGTATTTATGTCATATGCGATCGTGAGTGAAGGGTAAATGATATATATTGGGTGATTAATAAATTAATTACATCATAGCCTTTATTATCAGCTTGTGTGTCGTGAAAATAACAATGTAAATTTGTATTATTTCCTATGAATTAGAGCCTGATAATGGGCTATTAACCTGTGCCAACAAAACAAGTTAATGCCTGTGTTAATGCCGTCATAATTCTTACTGTTCCAATAGAGATGACCATGCATCTGTAAACATAAGCTATTCCATAAAATTGGTTATGAAATCCCAGTATGAACGCACCCTTAGCCCGTATAATTCAACGGATGTAGTCTGAGGGGCAACTCGCCGTAGCGAATGTTTATCAATTCATACGACTTTGCATCAATACGACGCCACTAGAATTATGACGGCAATAAATAGCAGACTCTAGAAGTTTCGGACAACCACTTTTAAGGGGTGTATGTGTGCTTTATGTATCTAGGAAATACACGAGCATAGTTTCTAATCTTACCTTTTTCATAGGCTTATATCATTTTTGAGAATAGCCTTTCTTTAATTGAGGTTTTTATTAGATCTTCATTCTTCTTACTGACAGTTCGTTATATGGTTAATTCATACTTACATATTCGTTGTATCATATTATTTATTCGTAGTATATGTAGAAAAGATTTCGCGTGAAGAATTCACTCCATCCCATTACTGTGTATAAGTACGTAATCATTTATGGACACCCATCCAAATACCGATCACAATCATTGTTACTTAACTCGATCGAACGATAACCTGCGTATCAATGCTACGATTGTTGTTTATAAAATATTTGTGCGTGTGAATCAATATAAACATCTTGAGACAATTATTCAAATGTTGATATATTATTAAGTATCATATACTCTTAAACACAGTTAAGTTGAGAATAAAAAGATCAATCAGCTGCTTACTCGCATTTAAATCCTACACCCGCAAGCAAATACGTATTAGTAAATAAACAAAACAGAGCGATAATCCAATTAACACGTTTTCCACGGAATATTCCCGAGCACCGATTACGCAATGCCTCAAGTATGATGAAATTTCTAACACCTACTAAACAGGCAATATTGATTAAATGAATTTCGTTAACCTGAATTATTATTTCATCGCTTTAGGAACAAAGGGCCGCGAAGTTTGTTCTTGGGGCTGTGTGTTTAATTGGCTAGTGGTGTACATTTGTTGGTTTTAGATGGATTTGCTACGAATAGTGTTTAAGATTTTATTGTGTTGACATCCTTCTTTATATAACAATACTCGTGATTCAGACACATGTACTTCCGCAATTAAGATGTTATTGATATGCAATAATTGTGACAGATGGCAAGTCAATCTTAGATAATTTGTTCCTCAAAGCCATTATGAATATACCTCACATCTAAAAAAAAGCAGAAAACTATATCAAATTTAAGTTTCCAAATCAGTAAATCAATATAGTCAAGTTATTATACCACCATGTACTCGTATATTATTATTAAAAAAGGATGATGCTAGAAGTACCTATAACTGCCGCGCCTGAATACGGAGGTGTATGAGTGTCAATTAAGTGAAACTGGTTCGTCAGAATCAGGACAGATGGAGATCTGACTACCCATCTGTAGGAAGACGGGTTTGATGTGTATGTATGTATATTATTACACCATACCGCATATATGACTATGCCCATCTATAACTACTTAGAGCAATTTATAAATTAGTCCCGTCTAACTATTATTACTTACAGCCTTAGAAGCCGTGGAACAATATGTCGTAGCGCTCTGTAGCAATTTCGAAGCCAAGTGTCGATAGGAATGTTACAAACTTCGGTTTCATTTATTCACGACTTAGTATTTTGTTGGTTGATAGCTTTATTAAATTTCAGAGGTGACATATTTGGAAACTTTCAATGACAGTGTGGGTTGGTAAATAATTGAATGAATTATGAGCGCTTAAAATTTGGTGAGGGAAAATAATGTACATAATTTACACCCACAATTCAGGTATAGGAGGCACTATTTTACGTACTCCGTGGCGCAATTGGTTAATCACTTGAACGCTAATTGTGAGATCCCGGGTTCGATTCCCAGGGGAGGCAGAGTCAAGAACTACGCGTTTCTTCTGCTTTCCAGTCTGATTGTTGATTAAATATACTATATATGTATTTATCTATATATAATAAGTACATGTTTCTAAAATATACCTTGACTTGTCCACTTAACACAAGTCTTAAATGAACTTACCAATGGGCTAGTTCAATTGCTGTAATAGTGTCCTAAATATTGTTATTACTATCGGTATGGACAGAACCTCGTATACATAATTGACATAATACATTGTCTATTTTTGCCTTAGCTGAGTTCTACTAGGTGTAAGGCAGATATTTCATATTACCTCGTGATACATATTTAACCAAATACAACCTTATGCTACTTTCTACATGTTTTTGGGAATAGAGATATAGGCTAACAATTAAGAGCTGTTAATCTCTCCGGGATAGGCAGAGACTTAAGTTACTATGAATATTTACGAAAATATTCGACCACGAAAATCCCTTGACAAGTTAGTTTCTGATAATAAAAAGCGTTAGTGCTTGTCGAAAATTTCACGACACTATAAAAATTAGCTTAGCATAGACAATGACCTTGACCTTACCCACTTTTACCTTTAACGACCCCCAAAGGAATAGGTATTAGGTCCTAAATTCTGACCCTAGGAACCTTAGGTCCCAAATAGGCTATTCCACTAAACTATCCATTTCGCTAAGTGTCAAAGCTCATTATTGCTGTGAAGCATTAAGTGTAAGCGTTAACTTTAGCCCTCATCGGTCTAGTAAGTTTAGGAGGCCTATGTTAAGCCCTAAATTGCTTATTGCTGTCTCTACTTAAAGTCTTAAGTACTTTGGGGTTGATTCTTTTAGTTGGGATTGGAGAAAGTAATATTATGATGTCTAAATGTCAAATAGTTACCTAAAGTAATTTTGATTATTAAGTAAGTAAATTATTGTTTTATTTATATAAATCTTGTAATGTATCAAGTACTATAATATGTTCAATTCTTTTACAGCAACCAACATAGACACAATCAATAAATATACCGTAATGATGTGCAAAATTCTTTAAATACATTCATTAAAATATTTTATAAATGCAGTTACGTCTTTTAATAATAATAATAATAAAAGCATTTATTTACAGCAACAATAACATACACAATACAAATATTTTACAAATCAAACTTACAAACTAAGAGGTATAGCTTGTGCATGTTATTGTCGCAGCAAAAGGGTTCTAACTCAGCTTGGTATGGTACGTTTGGTGGCAAACGCAACGCTGATATTATGTTAGAACCAACAAGAGGGCAAAATTAACAATAAGAGCTTAATAAACATACATATTAATAAGTGTAAACTATAAATAAATTATTGTGTTACGTATTGTAATAACATTGAAATTATACAGTATATGAATGTTTTTTAATGCTTATACTCGTATTATGAGTACGATACATATATTTTTAATCATTTTTGGAGTGGGCAGAACTTCTGAGACATGAAATCAATTTTTGTTTTACAATTCATATGGTGGTTGTGATGGTATTTATGTAAAACATGTTTGAAACGTTACTAGCCCATGACTCAATCAATTCCTTCAACCCCTTGTCCCTTAGTCACGTCCTACGACATGTCAGAAAGAATGACAGCTAGTAACCATTCCATTTTTATTGTAGACTAATGAATAAAATATCCCAAATAATAATTAGGGCACTATTAAACCAATTGAACTAGACCCTTGGCAAGTTCATTTAAGACTTGTGTTAAGGGTACTAATCAACGTATATTTCTATCGTATACTTATTATACATAGATAAATGCATACATAGTATATACATATGTAATCAACAACCAGACTAAAAATCAGAAGAAAAGCGTAGACCTTAACTCTGCCTCCACCGGGAATCGAACCCGGGACCTCACGATTAGCATTCAGGTGGATAACCAATCGCGCCACGGAGATTGTGATATCCCAAATATTCCAATTTCAAAAAAATTTACCTACCAACAGAATGCAACTAATATCTATTATACCAAAGGTTGAATTCGGCGACCGGAAGCCTTAGGGAGCAATGTGACACAATTAACGGAGGCTGCTGCGGGTGCTATGAATTTGCTACGAAAAATCCCAACTACGTTGATAGGGTTCGCGCGGACTGCGGTCGAGAGATGGGTTCATTTCGGATGCTACGGTGCTGGGAAATGGTGGAATGAGCGGGTTGAATACAGGAAATTGAAATAGAAAGAGTGTGTGAATAATGAACTTAATAATGTAATGTGAACTTCGATTGGAAGCCTTGAAAAAGGAGTGATTAATTATACAAATAACATAAAAATAACTCTTTTGTTGCAGTAAAGAAAAGTAAACATTTTAGTACCTATGGTTTTTTTATTTATTTATATCTAGGGCCTTGTTAGTCTAGAATCTAGGCCGTTAATTGAATATCAAAGCTAATATGAAACAAACTGAAGAATTAGGATTAAAACGAATAGTGCAATAAAGTAAACTTTTCAGAAGTAATTGGTATTATCATCCTCCGACAGTTACGCCAAAGTTAACAAAAAAAAGTTTATTTAACATATTCCTGCTTGCCACAAAACGGATAAAGGTGTTCGAGTATTTGAATCACGTTATAATATATAATTAAAAATAAACTCCAACACAAGATGGAGCTAATAGTCGCTCTAAGTCTGCATTTGTTTGTATTGTGACATTTTTGCCTAGCACGTTTAGTCACCTAATTGCACGGAGTAATTCCGCCTTTAATACCGTCCCGGCATAATTTATTGTATGCAAACACGTGAGCACATAATCGTGTTACCCGCAACACGTCGGGTTGGTACACAGAATTAATGGGAGTTCGTAATAAAGAAAGTCCGATTTAAATTGGTCGGATTATACGAGTACTTAGTTGAAATGCATGCATCTGGTTATGGCGTTTTATTCCAAATTATAAAGAGTTTAAATTTGCATATCTAATATAATATGTAGTACATGACTTTTACTTAGATATAATTACTAAAGGAATATAGCATTACTGAAATGTGTTCACGTGAATATAAACTTACCTCTTGTACTACATTCTTTATAAATAAATTAATAATAAAACTATGAATAAAGTTTTTGAATCAAATCACTGCCAGCAGGGAGAGTGCCTAAGATACTGGCAGCATTTCCACGCTGAATGGTTAAAGTTTAGTTATTAAGTATACAAATATATAAACTAAACAATAGTAAAGCTTTTCATATGATTTGTTCCTTTAAAAACCGATAAATGAATTGATTTGTTGTTGTATAAGTATTATAATATTTTAAACTATTGTGATGAATGAATTTATAATCAAATAACTGAAGAACGTTTTCCCTGAATATGGTCTTATAAGCTTCGAATTGTTGTGGTAAAATAATCTCATACCATACATATTATTCCCAAGAACAGGTTTTAAATTTTACTTCGGACAACCTTTGGAGGATAATGAACTTTAATGTATATGTATTTAAATAAATACTTTCTAAATCCCACACATTTATATCAAACCATGTTTACAACCACAACATGTAAAATAAAACCTCTTACTTTAATAAAATTATTGTTTGCGTCATTTGAGAAACATCAGATAATCCTTTTGTAATATTAGTGCCCAAATTACATGTAAATTCGAGCTAAAGTTTTGCTTGAATTTGCTTATAATTGGCAGAGAATGAACTTTCAGTGAAGAGTAGCTATGATTGATGAAAGAAACTTTTTATTAAACCCGTCGTTCTATTGTGCTTCTGTACTCTTGGTGAGATAAATGCTTTGTCTATGTGGTATCTATTTTTGTTTTGTTTATTCAAATACGATACGGGTTGTTTTTTTTACAATTTCAGTTTTTATTTATTTTATTTTACTTCCCTTAGAATTGAGTACAATTGATCGTAAAGAATAAATTAATGACATTTCGGTCATAGTCATCTTTATGTAACGTAAATTATTGTTCTATATTCAAAAAATAGGCAAACTAATATGGTTATAGTATTAATAAAAATAATATTAACAACATAACTTTTATAAGAAAAAAAAACATTAAGAAAGATGGAAATCCCATTCGAAAATCACTTTGTATATAATGTAAAAAAACCTTACTATATAATGAAATATTGTTCCTATTTTTGTCATGATTAATAACAAACGGGACTTATCGCGTATGTTTTTAAATAATAAAGTTATATTTATATATAATAATAATAATAAAGCATTTATTTACAGCCACAAAAACATACACAATACAAATATTTTACAAATCAAACTTACAAACTAGGGGGTATAGCTTGTGCATGTTATTGTCGCAGCAAAAAGGTTCTAACTCAGCTGGGTATGTTACGTTTGGTGGCAAACGCAACGCTGATATTATGTTAGAACCAACAAGCCTTACCCTTAATAAACATACATATTAATAAGTGTTAACTATAAATAATATATTGTGTTACGTATTGTAATAACATATTGAAAATATACAGTACATAAATGTTTTTGTATGTTTACATTGTGTACAATACATATATCTACAAATACATACAATACAGAGATATAAAACGTAAAATATTAAAGTATTAAAGTGTCACAATCACATGTCATTGTCCAGTCAACACAGAGCAGCGGCCGGATCGAGGGGCAAGGTTGGGAGCACACGCCTCTTTTTGCTGGTTGAGGAAATGTTCCCTGAGTAAATGTTTTAGCCTTGGCTTAGATGTTACTTGCCTCATCGGTGGGGGGATGTCATTCCAGCACTTAGAGGCGGCGTACTTGAAAGCACCCCTGAAGGCAGTGGTGCGGTGTCGGGGCAGAACAAGCGGCGGCACACAAGCGCGGGATGACTTAAAATGCTGGGATCGCCACGTTAGTTTTTTGTATAAGTATTGCGGTTGTTTAGTGTGAATGATATCAAAGAGTAGGCAACTAAGAAGTAGTTTTTGTCGGTTTTCAATGTTAAGTAGTCTGTAACTATTCAAGAATGGTGAAACATGGGTTCGGGGTGGAACGGGGAAGCAGTAACGGGCACAAGCATTCTGCACACGCTGCAAAAGCCCACGAGTCTTCTTGTACAGACACGGGCCGTACGCTGTCAAGGCATAATTGAGCTTGGACAATACCAAAGTCTCGCAAAGCCTGACCCGCAAGTCTACACTCAGAAACCCCCGACACTGATATAAAACCCGCAAACGATGGAAGCACGCAGAAACCAGCTGAGCGACGTGCTTCTCAAACCGCATCCCACTATCCATCACGACACCCAGGCTTCGAGCCTCCTCCACCCTGTCTATGGCGATACTGTTGACAGAAATAGGTGGGTCCCGCAACAAGACACCAGACACCATTCGCTGGCTGCCCAGCACCATGTACTTGGTCTTGACAGGGTTGAGGACGAGACAATTGTTTACAGACCAGTCATAAACCCTACTCAAGTCCTTATTTAGTGCTTCTATAGCAGAGTCAAAATTATTCATGTCAATATGTGTGTAGAGTTGAATGTCATCGGCATAGATATGATATTTACAGTTATTTATGTGAAGTGCAATGTCTGAGGTATATAAAATAAATAATAATGGACCTAGGATAGAGCCCTGTGGGACTCCCCTACTAGTCGTGTGAACTGTCGAGTGTATCGTGGTACCATCTGGCCTTGTCAATGAAACTACTTGTTTGCGTCCATTTAAATATGTTTTGAACCATTCAATAGTCAAGTCATTAAAACCGTAATATTTTAATTTTGCCAATAGGAGGTCTATGTTCAAACAGTCAAAAGCACGGGAATAGTCCAATAGCACGAGTATTGTTGCGTTATGATTGTCCTCGTTTGTCAAAATGTTGTCAAATACGTCCATCAATGCAGTGGTGGTGCTATGCTGTCTCCGAAAACCAGATTGATAAAGTGGTAGAATGTTGTGTGCATGTACGTACTCCGTTACCTGCCCATGCACCACCTTCTCAAGGATCTTAGACAAGTAAGGCAAAATACTGATAGGCCTCAAATCCGAAACAACAGCAGGGTCGTCACCCTTAGGGATTGGCCTGATCGTTGCTGTCTTCCATGCCTCTGGGAAGACACCCGACGCGATGGAAGCGTTCACAAGCCCCGTTATAGTCTCCAGCATTTCTGGCATCATCAGGTGAACCATGTCCCTTGATATACCATCATAACCGACTGCATCACTCTTAATGGACCGGATCACCCTAGCCACGAACGCCTCACTCACCGTATGCAACCCAAAAGTCGAAGAACCGAAATGACCCTCATGAAAAGAGCGGAGCAGAGCAAGTGGGGGTGATGTGGGGCCTGGGGTGTCAAGGAAGTGTTGTGCAATGGTGTTTGGGTCGTCAAAGTGTGATGGTAGATCTTGTTTGGGCTTAAAGTCCACAACAGAATTGCGTAGTGTTTTCCAGAGAACTTTCGGAGTCTTTAGGTACCTGTTTACGTGAAATTCAAAGTAAGCTCTCTTTTCTGTTTGCATACATGTGGTCACAAACTTTTTTAGGTCCTTATACTCTCGCAAATGAAGCTCAAGTTTTGATTTTTTGTATTTGTTGTGTGCTTTATTTCTTAATTGCATCAAATGCCTGATATTGTTCGTGAGCCACGGTTTGTGTTGAGAGTCATGTTTACCCTTAAAGGATGTCAAAGGTGCATGTCGGTCAAACAGCATAGCCACCAAAGCATTAAGATGAACCACCTTGTCATTAACAGTGTCATGCCGTTGTAACACAGTCCAGTCAATTTGTCGTAAGTCGTCGTTGAATAAATTAATGTCAATATGTTTGATAGGGCGATATGTTATAGTTTTTCTGAGCTGCTTCTGCCTGGCTATTTTTATTGTGGTAGTTACAATAGCATGCCCACCCAGCTCAGGTATATGTGTTGTGTCTGTGTTGATGACGCGAGTTGACGATTGGCAACAGATTAAATCAATGAGGGTTGCACTGTGACTGGTGAAATGTGTCGGCTGAGTAACCGTGTTCCTAAGTCCCGTTGTAGTTAAAAATGTCAAAAGTTGTTTCGTCAATGCACATTGCGAGTCCAAAATATTAATATTAAAGTCACCTAAAAGAATTATATGTTCGTACGAGTTAAATGTGGTCATAGTTTCTGTTAAAGCGTCAAAGAATGTGGCTGCGTCAATCCAGTTAGGCCGATAGGCGGTACCCACCAACACCCCCACGGTGCCGATGCAGACCCTCATCCACATCTGCTCTACGGTGGGATGGGACGACGGATGACGCAGCACTGTAGCCCTCAAGCATGTCTTAGTGTAGAAGCCCACCCCGCCGCCGCGCGCCCTGGTGCCGGGCGGCCGCGGGATGTGCGAGAGGCGGTAGCCCGGGAGCCGCGGTGCCCCGGCGCTGCCGCGGCCTCGGAGCCAGGTCTCGTTCACCGCCAGCAGGCACGGGTCTAGGTTCACCACCGCGACCTCGAGCTCATCGTGTTTAGTGTTCAGCGACCCAGCATTAAACAGTCCAAGTTTCAAAAATTTCCGGTTAGGCATGTTATAGTTAAAATGTTATACAAGTAAAATAAATCGAAAGCCGCACTTCATACCATCCGCTCGCACCCCGACGCAAAGCCCCAAAGACCGTGTCCACAAATGAGCACCTTATATGTGACCCTACCACGCATTTAAGTAAAATATAATAAATAAATAATGAAAATAACAAAATACTTGAGATATTACACATATAAATGTGGGATATAGTTGATATAGTATAATATTGTTCAGTATTAAATGTCATGTGACTGACCGCAATAAATAAATAAACAATGTTAATGTATAAATGAAAATAATTATAAATAAATACATGACGTAAATTATAAATGTTATTTTTAAACATACAATTTAGGGCATCCTCATGTTTCTCTGCAATGCGATAACACACACAAGCCATAACCATACAAACAACAATCAAAAATACAACAAATAGTAACCAATACAAACAATTAATAAACATTAAACAAAAGTAATAACAAAACAAAAAACACGATATAAGTGGCATGCAGTATCCGTATGGGACGAAACTAGGAGGGAGGGGCCGCGCCAGCAGCCGAGAGCTCATCCAGCACCTGCAAGCTGCGCAGCCAGACAGGACGGCTGCTGGGCCCACGGCGAGCGAACACTCGCCCTCCGCGGACCCACACCGACTGCCACCGAAAGGTGCGCAGCAGACGCTCCCTCGCCCTCGCCAACAACACGCGGTTCGTCCCAGTGAGGCGCTCGTTTACATAAACGCGGCTCGCCTTGCTTTGCCGCACGATGTCGCCAGCATCTATCCCTCGACGCATGCGCACTGCCGACACCAACTTGTCCCTCACTTCCCGCCGAACAAACTTCACAACGATAGGACGCGGCCGTAGTGGGGATGCGGAATGCGCGGGCGCAGCGGGGTCGGGCGACCGCCCAGTAGTACGGGAGCGCGATGCACCGACGCGCGACGCCTCTACAATATCCCGCGCCTCCAGTGCTACGCCGGCTTTCTGTGCTATGCACAGCACGATGTGCTCCAGTGATTCGCCCGGCAGCTCCGGCACCCCCGCGACGTCCACATCGCACACGAGGCCAGCCTGCTCCGTCTCGTTGAGCCGCTCCCGCAGCTGCCGCACGGCGTCCTCGAGCTCCGGCGGCGCAGACGCACCCGCCGCCGGCCGCTCCCGCAACGATTGCAGCTCGTCGCGCAGCTGCTGGTTCTCGGCGCCGAGCGCAGCGACCTGGGCGCCAAAAGCCGCTATGGACGCCCTCATGTCGCGCTGCTCCTCAGCCACAGCCGCGAGTGCAGAGGCCACCTTGGCCTTTACGTGGCGCACCACCGCCTGCACCAGCCTGGCCTCGAGCTCTGCGGTGAGCTGCGCCCTACTGGCCTCCAGCTTGGCATCGAACTGCTCCGCACTAGCTGCCAGTTTGGCGTCGAGCAGAGCGGCTATTGCCACCAGCGTCACGGGCGCCGGGGACGCAGGCTTCACCGCGAGCGACACGCCAAGGCTGGTACGGTCAGCCCCCGCCTCACCCGCAGAAGCCTCACCGACGACGGAGCAGTCGACGTCCTCGTACGACATATCGACGTCGTGCTGGTGGCGCACCGGGGTGTCGTCGGCCCTTCGGCGGCCCACGGTCACGTTGTCGCAGCGGGGGCAGCGCCAGCCGCGGCGCAGGCTCTCCAGGGAGGCGGAGTACCGCGCCGCCGACATGCCCACGCAGCCATGGTGGAAGCGCGCGCTACAGAGCACGCACACCAACAGCTCCTCACTCCCTACCGGTGATTTGCAGGCCTCGCACTTCATTTTTAATGAAATAAAGAAGTTAAAACCAAAAGTCTTTGTTCTTAATTTAAAAAAAAAACCGTTAATTTATAATTTTAATTTTTCAACACTAACACTTTAAATTTTATGACAATAAACACTATTTCCACATACACAACACAATACTACACAAAATATAACTATAATTGAAATTTTACGATTTATTTAATTAAGAGCTCTTATGATCACGTATGTATTTGGTAAGAATTCGATTACCCTCAACTAACTATTTTTGTCATTATATAAAAACCTCTCCTTACACTTTTCGCCTTACCAGTCCACGCAGCGTTTTCAAACAATTTAGCGATCCATCATTTTCACTTTGAAGCACATTTTTACACTTTTGCGGAGTTCATGCGATTTGAACTTCGAACGTTAACGATCACTCGGGATATCCCACCGTCACTTTTAGCTCAGCATATAAGAAGGAATACGGGATAAGGGTATGATTATGTTTGTGAAAGAGCGAAGGGCTAGTAACTTTTCAGCATAATGGTGCGTTTGCCGGTAGTGGTATTAGTAGATTTGTGCAATGTGTGTAGTGATTACTGCATACAAAATATGAGATAGATTTGTCAGGATCGTTCCAGTTGGCGATTGTTAGTCTCTGCTTATGCAGTAGAAGCGTGAATATAAGTATGTATGTAAAGTATACAAAACACATACATTATAGAACACGTAAAATTATAAGTCTTAAGACATGTTAATGTGAACAGACATTTTTACTTTTAGAGGGAATAGGCAGATTATTCAAGTGTGTTTCTCCTCACCATAAAACTACATATATACACACCATAAAACTACATATATACACATCACACCTGATTCCCTGTCGAAGGGTAGGCAGAGATCACGGATCCTCATTTGTCCTGATCCTGACAGAACTTTCGCTTCATTGACATTCATCTTCATCTCATACACTCTCGTCGGTTAAAGGTATCTATGACCGCCATAAAAATTTGGGCTAACTTATCGATTTACTAACAGTTAACCATCTGTATAGAATAAAAGTTAATAGAATATAACTGCCTTAGTTTGAGCATGTCGTAAAAGACATCTAAGGGACTAAGAGTTTCCTTAATTATAAAACATCATAACATTACTCCATATTTAACATCCTTATTCCATACTATGTGGCTCAAACCGCGAATATATGATCCTAATACCTCATTACTTAATACTAATGCCATCCAAATATCCTTTGAGCCGGCCCCTGTTTAACATAACAATACAGCCGCTATAACTAGCGCTGGTTGGGCTAATCTAGCGCTTTTGTGTCAACCTCTAGCCGAACTCTCGAGCCTTAGGCTTTGGGAGGATCACACTATTTCAAACTAGATGCGGGGACATACGAGACGATGTAGTGCTAGAAAATAAGGAGATATAACGGGTATAAAAAGACAAACGCGTTCACCACCATTAATCCATGGGGTAGTCAGGCGTTCAGGTATCCATCTCTTCAATCACGGAAGTAGTAATTCTATGGATACTTCGAACGCGTGTTGACCAGATAGTATTCAATGTGACAGGTGGTAAGCCATGTCGCCATTTACAAGCACTAACTATTACATGTTCGAGCAACAGGTAGTATTCTCACGTTGTACTATTTATTCCTCACCGTACTATTTATTACTAATAGTTAAATACATTTCACGATGATATCTTGCGTAACGAGAAATTTGAGTGATCAATATAATTTGTTAATCAATATAACGAGAAATTTGAGTGATCGCTATGTCTTGATTATTTCATCGGAATTACTAAGATAGTGATGAGTCCACTTCCAATATTAAAATATATATATATATATATAACAATAAATTAAGTAACTGTCAGAAATATGTAGTTACAATAACCAAAAAAAAGTATAGTAAAAAGAAAAGTTAAATACAAATTATTATTTATGCAATATCATCCTGACTGTATAGTTAAAAATGTTCTTTTAATTAACAAGATAGGCTGTCAAAATGTTCGTTTAATTAGAAAGATAACGCGATGATTATGACAGTAGCTCCGAAAAGGCTTAAGTGAAATAACCATTGATATTTTTCTACACATAACAAAAAAGAAGGCAATTTTAAAAATTACAATTATTTTCTTTTAAATTCACACCAAAACCAAAAATTCATTTTACATTCACACCAAAAACAAACACGAGCCATAATAAATTAATCTGCATCCCCATAAGTCCCCATTGTGTTCATAATACAAATCCTTGCGGGATTAGGGAAGAACACACACATTTGTCACTCGGCCCTCTCGCCTTCAGTGAGCCATAGAGCCTTGCGGCTGGAGTGGAGTCGTAGTTGATTCTAGTCACTTATAATATATAAAGCTATAAAGACTTAAGTATTCAATTAACTTTTAAGGGTTATCAGTGTCCACCATTAACTGAGAATTATGATGGTTTTCGAACAAACGATATCCAATCGATTGTTTGAACAAACATTAACTTTACGATCAGTAAGGATTTCAGGGTAACCAGCAACTTTAGATAGAATTTAAGAAGTTTTTTGCCCATTCAAATTTTACAATTCCAAAGATAGGAAACCCATTATTTGATTACTGCCTCAAAAACTGCAAAGAAATTTCATTTGTATTCGTAGTTAGTTAAATTGTATCCAAAGTGAAAATATTTTGATTTTCGTCAATTAATCACTAGTTAAATATATTAATATTGTTATTAGTACATATCATATAACTAATGTAATTGATAATTTATCATATAACACTATTGGTTGGCTGAGGGTCACAAGTGATCTTGTTTTCTGGCGTACTCTTGGGGAGGCCTACGTCCAGCAGTTGACTGACATAGACTGATTGATTGATTGATCATATAACACACTAAGTCTCTTATAACTATATGACTACTTGTTCATGTGAATTGTTATTTATTATGGCGGGGTAGTCAGTGGCTTGAATGCCCATCTCTGAAATTTCGAAGGCATGTTAGATATGGGTCATTCGAAGCCCGCGTATCACTAGATAAACAGCACCCAACGTGATAGGTAGTGAACCGCATCGCCGTAGATAGGGATAGTACGTATCCTGAGGGATAGGCAGGTTTCCTCACGATGTTTTCCCTCACCGTTAGCGACTGTAAATTATGTACATAAATGAAAAACACATTTAAACATTCATTGGTACATGCCAGAGTCGGGATTCGAACCTAGGACCTTTCTCATACGAAGTCCGAGGTCTTACCCACTGGGCTACAGCCGCTTAGTTAGAATGATAGTGTTTCACCTAGTTTTTAATGTAGGAACATTTCAGTTCATATCCCACTTGCAAAGACAATATTATAGAAATGTCCCGCTACTTAGTATTTGCGTAATATAGCCTTCCTTTGGCTGGGCTTTGCGGATAGGAAATAAAAAGGGAAAGACACTGCGAAGCCTTGTGATGCATAGCTCCAAGAGATAAAAAATAAAGCAGGTTAATTCTGCTATAGGTACCTAAGTAATATATAATTGTAATTTACAAAGAAATATTTTATAGTTAAATGAACAGTGATAGTCAGTGCTTGTAAATGGCGACATGGGTTATCACCTGTTACATTGAGTACTGATTCTGGTCTGGTCAACACGTGGGTTCGAGGTGTTCAAAGAATTAGTACCTTCGCAATTGCGGAGATGGGAGGGTGTTATTCTGACTTGCGGGGTGCAATGGTTGATGGTCGTAAACTTTTGTAGTTTTAAGTTTGTAAATATCATTATAATTTCTTCTTTGATAAATAAATGTACTATATGACTTGTAGTAATCAATATTATATATTATTGTAAAGTATAGGACCATTAAAAATGAAATGATTTTTCATGGGTGTGCATATGGTTATAAATAAAAACATGTACGAAGAGGTCAATGTATTAGGCAAAAGAGATTTACCTGGACCTTTCAAGATGGCGATGCATCGTCTCTAATGTTAGGGAAATATTTTGGAGGCTCCAATATGTCCATATGTATGTAAGTACAAAATGTTAAGGTTTATATGTGTGTATGTAGATAAAACATATTAAGGTAGACAAGTAGAAGTTTCTCATTGGTTAAGACTACTACTATTTTCCAAGTATGACTACAGAAGCGTTTGATTTTATGGTCCGATTGCAATTGTTTAAACATAACATACATGTATCTTTTATTTGTCATTTCGCCCAAGGCATTAAAACCACTGCGAACACAATGTGCACCACATAGATATTTAGAATGTAGATTTTTTTTTAAATATACATGTATGTATGTATTTTTTTTTAAATACATACTCGTGCTTTAATGTAGAACCTTCTTTAAAAAACTTCTGTCCAACAACTTGATACTTTCTATATGGCTTTTTATAAGAAACTTGACATTAACTTGTATGTCCTTTTAACCTTAGTTGAACCAAGCTACCCAGTTGATATGAAGCGAGACCAAGAAACAAAAGCACCTACAGAGGTGTACATTTCAAAAGGGGCGAGTAAACAACTTTAGTTCCTATTTGCTGAACAAATGGCGGCGTTTCCCCATTTCAGACCGAGAGGAAATGCAAGCTTCTTATTCAGACCCGCATAGCAAGAGAGCTGGTGGTAAGGAATTCGTATTGGGGTATTTGGATTAAGGTTTGTTAGGATCTTTATTAGTCTAAGGTGCTATTAAAATGGCTTTATTAAATAAGAGTAGATAGATTTGCTTGTTGGAGAAGACTAAAGGACTAGGTGTCAATGGGATTTTGGAATCCAGCAAAGTACAAATTTCATGATGTTGAGTATTTAATTGATTAAAGATTTGTGTCATGAAGTCAGGAGTCAGTGAGGCTTAATTGATTTCAAGGTACTATATATTTTACTTGAAGTCGCTTTAGTCACTTTTAGTGTCATCTGGTTTGTGTTGACATTAATAAAAGAAATTATAGTGACATGCTATTCACAAATTACCCAATAGCTTTCATTGACCTATAAAACGACGTTCACTAAGATGAAACGAAGCTAACATATCGAGAAGAATCGAAGGCTAGTGTTTTGATTATATTGCGCGACAATAATTTATTAATAAATTAGTAAGCCAAAATTTTACCAATTCTTAACACCCAGCTCTCGGAGCACGTGCTTACGGAAAGTATTTTACGGATCCGTAGAGGTGAATCTATGCAATAAAACCTCCTTACGTCCGGTTTTAAGCCTGCTCAGCCACTGTAGCGGCGGCCACTCAATTCCTATTAAGAGGACAGTGTTGCTCCGACCTTAGCCTCGTATTTATGGACATGGTTTAGTCAAGACGTTATAAGGTGTATGTGGAAGGGCAAATGGGGATTCAGTGTGGTAATGGACCATATTAGCTTATTTGGGACCGTAAAACGACGTTTGTGGGTCAATTAGGCGGTATAAAGTAACTTAGGAAGTATATATAATGGTCGAGTATGTACATACATACACACACACCTGATTCCCTGTGAATGAAGCAATAGCATAACTCTACTAGTCACTTACGGTCCTAAATTCCTAAGATCAGATTTAATCTCTGAATGTTAACTGAAGATTTCCTAGAATCTTACATATATACTATCGCTTCAGGATTTTTATACTTTAGTACATACATATACATCACTCCTGATTCCCTGTAGAGGGTAGGCATAGATCACGGATCCCCATTTGTCCCGATCCTCATCAGATCACTTTCGCTTCATTGACATTCATACATCTTCTCATACACATTCGGCGGTTATAGGTACTTCTAACGTCACCCTTTTTCAATTTAGCGTCTATCTGACTGTCATATGTCTTATCTAGAGTATCCATGAGACGTAAAAGTGAAAACGGTGTGCCATTGGAGATCTCTACTCAAACTTATGTTGGAAAATAAGTATGACATGAATATGTGTAGTATACAATTATAAGTTGAAAGATAACTTTGTAAGGAATTGATCTTATTTCTCGGGTGGTTACATATAAAACTGAAATAGAGTGATGATTGACTACTATCAGTTACGCTATCGGTTAGACGCCTGAACGCTAATCGTGAGGTCCCGGGTTCGATTCCCGGTGGAGGCAGAGTTAAGAATTACGCTTTTCCACTGCTTTCCAGTATGGTCGTTGATTATATATGCTATATATGAATTTATATATATAATAAGAATATATTTCTTATATTTACGTTGACTAGTACCCTTAACACAAGTCTTAAATATACTTAGCAAGGGTCTAGTTCAGTTGGTGTAATTAAGTCCTACAATATTATATATTATACTTTAGCATACACGAAAGCGATTACTCATAACTACACACTACACGTACGGGTTAAATGTTTAGAAACGTATTTTGTCTTGTATAAGTTAACATGTTTAATATTTGGTAAATATACAGATAGACGCTATATTGAAAAAGGGTGGCGTTAGGTGTACCTATAACCGCCGAGTGTGTATGAGAAGATGTATGAGTGTTAATGAAGCGAAAGTGGTCTGTCAGGATCGGGAAAAATGGGGATCCGTGATCTCTGCCTACCTCTCTACAGGGAATCAGGCGTGATGTGTGTGTATGTATGTATTTGGTAGATATAAATTGTGAATTCAATGTGACTCTACACATTGATTAAAATTCAATTGAGTAACGTACAGGCTGTATCGTGATAAAAAGAAATTACAGTTTACCATAAAATAATACGCGAGTAACGAATATAATTTCTAGCATACCCTTCATGTTAATACGTACATATACTCATATTTTAGACGAACCGCTTCACTAGTTAACGAAGTTTCACTAGTTCTTGGTGGAAATAGATATTTTTAATGTATTTACTACTTTTAAAAGAAAAGCCAGAAATGTGTTGCTTCATAATAGTTTTTAATATGTACTGGTGTAATTTTTTTTATTTGTCTAAATTGTGTTTATTAATTGTATTATATAATGTAATGGAAACTGTAGGTTATTATGAATGCAAAGTTGTTATTTCTATAATTGTACAACTGTTTGTTTTCCTAAATAAAAAAAAAAATACATTCACGTCCTTCAATCCCTTTCAGGGTGGACATAACCTCGGAGATTAAGTATCTCTTAGTACAATATTTATTATAAATAGAGGGTTGTGATATCATAAGGAACATTCATGACAGGTTGCTAGCCAATCGATTATTATCCATGTTGATATTTTACCGATATCACATGACAGTCTTTGGCTGGTCCAAAGCCATATAGTTAGCTCCGACTATATGGCCATATATGACCATAGTCAGGATAAAAACAAAACAAAGACAAACGCGTTCACGACCAGACGTCAAGGTAGTAATTCCATAGTCAGTTTATTTGCCATAGTCAGCAAATAACCTGACAAACGTGGTCTTATTCCAGAGTATGAACAAAACTCACTTTAATGCTTGCAATGTTTTTATAATAATATCATACTATTGTAGGAACCGAATGGATGCGAACGGGCACTGACTGAGAAGTGGCGTCATTTGGGGGAGGCCTATGCCCAACAGTGGATACATACAGGCTGATGATGGATAGATGGTGGAACAGTATTACACCAATTGAACTACTCCTTGGAAAGTACATTTAAGACTTGTGTTATCATAAATACACATCCCGCCGGTTCCTATGTAGAAGGTAAGGTAGGCAGAGATCAAGAATCTCCTTCAGGCCCGAATATGATAAACCAATTTCGCCTCATTGACACTCATATAGATTCGGCGGTTAGATGTACTTCTTACTGGTCATCCTATTTCAATATGGCGTCTATCTGACTGTCATATGCCTTATTGGACCTGCCTTTACGTAACTGTCCTTCCACTTTGTCTATATATTCCTTTCATATTACTTTCCTTTGTGCTATTTTTCTGAAATTTTTTAAGCTTTATCCATAGGAAAAAAAAATATAGGAATTATGGACTTTAAAGTAATGAGCAAGCTTTCATTAAATGAAAGTATACATACGTTTTAATATTTTTTTTTTGTACCGTACTAGGTCAGGACGTAAAAAGAATGCTAACTAACTGCCATTCTTCTCGTCCTGTCGTAGAAGGCGACAAAGGAAATGGGGTAAATTGAATCTACAAGTATTAGGCGATGGACTAGTAACCTGTCACCAATGCTCCATTATGTCATCGCAACCCCAATATGTATGATAAAAGTTACCAAGGAGATATTATATCTCCGAGGTTCTGTCCACCGCGAAATGGATAAGATGATGTGAAAGTATATGTCAGTTCCCCGAACAGGTAATAGTCTGTACTTGTAAATGGTGACATGGCTTTCCACCTGACACATTGAGTACTGACTATCTGGTCAACTCGTGGGTTCGAGGTGGCCATAGAATTACGACCTTCGCAATTACGGAGATGGACACCTGAACCTCTGACTACCCCGCAAGGGTTAATGGTCGTGGACGTGTTAGTGTTATGTTTTTGTATATGTCAAACTCTTTTCATACATTTTTGTTGTCTGTACACATAGTAAGGGGTATAACCACTAATTACTTTCCGTACCTACTATTAACTGCCATAAATACAAATTTATGAGACGCAATTACTATGAAAATGTTGATTTTGTAGAGAATATGTCGATAGGTAATATAGATATGTTATTGAACTGTTATGAGGTAGTATCACGACAGTTGTTTTGGATATTCCAATTTATTGTACTTCTGTCTACAATTTTGATTCATCTATTTTTAGTATATTTGTTACTAGTGACCCGCTTCGGCTTTGCACGGGTATGAAATATATAGCCTATTCCACTATTTAATGTTTGTTATTATACATATTAACCTTCCTCTTGAATCAGTCTATCTATTAAAAAAACCGCATCAAAATCCTCTGCGTCGTTTCAAAGATTTAAGCATACAAAGGGACATAGGGACAGAGAAAGCGACTTTGTTTTATACTATGTAGTGATGGTGTGAAGATGAGATATTTGTAACGGGCACTAACGTATTCTTTGGGAAAGACAATGATCAGTATCTGCTAACAACAATGAACTCATTGCCTGTCACTATTTGCTGAAAAATAAGTTTTCATATGACTTTAAATCATATATTTTCAATTCTATCGATATATCCAAAAGGGCACATTATACTATTGAATACAGTGTGCTATGCCCTTTTAGAAATCAACAATTTGCGTATGAACTAGTAATAATTAGAATATTGTAGGACACTATAACAAAAATTTAACTAACATCTCGCTAAGTACATTTAAGACTTGTGTTAAGGGTACTAGTCAACGTATATTTAAGAAATATATACATATTATATATATAGATGAATACATATATACCATATAAACAACGAACAGACTGGGAAACAGAAGAAAAGCGTAGTTATTAAATTCTGCCTCCACCGGGAATCGAACCCCTCACGATTAGCGTTCAGGTGTTTAACTAATCACGCCACGGAGGTCGTCAAACACTTGTACAAAAACCTCTGACTTATTTTTACCTATAGGCATTACGCAAGCATTCTATTTGTATGTGTTGACACTTTTATCTAGCAAAAGCCATTAATTACTGATTAGCATAAATATTCCATTTCGCCGACGCCTTAATTCATAAATGTGATTCAGGTGTGACATAGATTTCCATCATCTCATTATGTGAAAATGTAAATGTTCATTATGATAATAAGTTTTTAACTCTCTTTGAATAATTTCGGTAATTAATTGCTACTGAATAAAGGTTGCTGGTTTGAAACGTAATTGGATTAGAATTAGCTGCCTTTCTTCTAGGTATGTTTTACGAAGTAACTGTGGAACTGTTTTTATGGTGTTCTTGGTTACAAGTTGTGTACAATAATTTACATTAACACTATTTCTACTGCTACCATTGGTAGGTAATTTTGAAGTTAGGACATACAAAGTGTCCGAGTCACTGATTACGCAGAAATTGAAAGAAGTAATTACCTACGTGTAAAAATAGTCTGGGACGTAAAAAAATTGCTATCTAGGTGCCATTCCTTACGGCATTACGTAAGAGGAGACTTATGGACTATGAGTGCACGGAATCTATTTGGCGATAGTCTAGCAACCTGTCATCAATATTCCAAATGACATCAAAACCTTATTATTCATGCTAATAAGTGACCAGGAAGATAATTTTACGTTTCCAAGGTTCTGTCCGCCTTGAAAGGGATTACGAAACGTGAATGTATAAGTATGAATAATTTTGTTTCTATGGAAATTTTAAGGTAACTTATATCGTGACAATTATTTTTTCTACAGTTCTTTCTTTATGTAATAGTTATTATTTTACTAGAAAGATGAAAGTTTATATATTATATATATTAAGACAACCCAGAGAACTAGCTATACTATAGAAACGTCAATACAATTGTGGTCGGCCGATCGTAAACCACTTAGAGCAAGCTTCTGTCTTTGACATTGCAACCACAAGAAAACTATGTCCAACACAACGAAACCACAAGCGAACCTTATAATTCTAAAATACACATACATACACATACATTCACGTCCTTTAAACCTTTCGGGGTGGATAGAACCTAAGAGATATAATATGTTCAGGTCACTTTGTAGCCTAAATATAAGGGTTGTGATGTAATATGGAACATTGGTGACAGGTTGCTAACCCATCGCCCAATTAATTCCATTTAGCTGCCCTAAGTCGTACGACATGCTACAAAGAGTGGCAGATAGTTAGCGGTATTTTTATGTGTCAGACTAGCACAAGATTTCTGTTTATCCTCTCTATACTATGTTCTTTCCCTTTGGCACTGCATATAACCGTCGAGACATAATGGATTGAAAGCATTATAATATCCAATTATAAGCCATATTGTTTATGGCAATGGCTGTAAAGTGAGTCTAAAATGACAAAAATGATAAACGTCACGTCGGTTAATTCATTATACATATATATATATATATATACGCCTCTACGTCACCAACGGGATAGGCAGAGACTATTGATCGCCACCTGGAACGATCCTGACAAATCTTGCGACACTCACACCCATTAACCTTCTCATACATGCTCTTCTGTTATTCACACTACCAACACCCGCCTTGAGACGTATATCCCCAATTTGATGAATTAATTATGTCGTACCAATTTTCATTTACAAGTAAAACAAAGCTAAAATATCTCTATACCTCCATATAACATGTTATGCGGATGAAAAATACCAGATTGTCAAAAGGATTATATGTGAGTGCAGTGGAAGGGCGGTTACGAAGGGGCCAGCCCAATAAGACATATGACAGTCATATAGACGCTCTGTTGAAAAAGAGTAACTTTAGGAGTATCTATGTATAACCGCCGAGTATGTATGAGTGTCAATGAAGCGAAAGTGATCTGTCAGGATCGGGACAAATGAGGATCCGTGATCTCTGCCTACCCCTCTACAGGGAATCAGGCGTGATGTGTATGAATGTACGAGTATGTAGCTAATTCTGAACAAAGTTAAATTATCTCTATACCTCCATAGTAGATAAAAGGTACGAAATAAATCTTCAATATCAAAGAGTTGGCATCGCATAAATCCTCATTTCGCCGATTGTAATAAAAAACGTTTGTTCCACTTGTTTTTTTATTAAAACCCGGCTGAAAAGCAAATCTACTCCCGCCCCGACCCATGTCATTCCTTAAGGGGTAATTGCTATTTTTATATCGCATTTCATAACGAATGGAATACATTAACAAATTGATTTATTTATGTAATGTTTTTATTGCATAATCAAACGTTGTATATTGCCCCAGGGACTAATCTGTATGTACAGTCAACGCTCAAAGTGCAATCAGTAACTTTTTATAAGGTTTTAGTTTATAAGAACAAAAGTCAATATTTTTCATGTATAGTGGCCATGACAATGCATAGTAGCGCCAGTTTTAAAATGTAAAATATTGTATTTTGTTCTTATAAACTTAAACCTTATAAAAATTTACTGGGCCTGTACTTTTAGCGCTGACTGTACTTAATGATTGTATGGCTCTTACTAGACGTGTATAGATTGCTGTATATATACTCGCAATATATTAAAGAAAAGAAAAAGACAAACGCGCTCACGACCATTAACCCTAGCGGGTAGCCAGAGGTTCAGGTGTCCATCTCCGCAATTGCAAAGGTAATAATTCTATGGCCACCTCGAACCTACGTGTTAACCAGATAGTCAGTACTCAATTTGATAAGTGGTAAACCAAGTCGCCATTTACAAGCATAATAAAAATAAAAACATAATCCGTAGTAATTCATTCATTCAAAATTCAAGTATTTATGTCAATAGCAGGTATGAACTAGTATAAAAAAATTGAACCCTGTTCCCACGGATACAGAGACAAGCCCCAAACAAATGAGCTACGTCGAATTAGAAGATTCAAAGAAGAGACTAAGGGAAGTAATTAAATAGTGTTGCCTTACAACTACATGAAACCGCCGACTGTGTATGAGGAGGCTTTAAGTGGTTTGTCAGGTTCGGGACACATGGGGATCCGTGATTTCTGCCTACCCCTCAACAGGGAGGCGGCCGCCATTTGTATGTATGTACTAAAGGACTTAGCGTAAAAAAATTAATTAAACGAAAAGCTAACTAGCTGTTACCAATATATATCGATGCGATTGTAGTGTGAAGAACAGAAGAGCATGTATGAGAAGGTTAATAGGTGTCAGTGAAGCAATGGAGATTTGTCAGGATCGTTCACGGTTACGATCAGCAGTATCTGCCTGTCCTGTTAGGGAGTTAGAAGCCAGAATATATGTGGATATGTATGTAAATCCAAATAGTAATTGTTAAGATAACTACAAAGGGTTGAAGGGCTTGAATATATAATGTATGTTTGTTCCAAACATCATATATTGATGGTTAGTTAGCAATTATGCCTGTATGAAGGCAATTAAACAAAACAAACAGCCGCTTGTGCAGTCAACGTGAAACGGCAGTCAAAGCTAGAGCCTAAGAGATATGAATGTCATTGAGGAATGGATGTGGTGTAATGTGACCGTTGCTTTATTATTGAGTATTTATTAGTAAAAGTAATAATAATAATATTTGGAAATTATTACACCAATATCTAACCCCTTGGTAAGTACATTTAAGACTTGTGTTTAGGGTACTAGTCAATGTATATTTAATATAGATAAATACATATATAGCATATATACTCAACGACCAGACTGGAAAGCAGTAGAAAAGCGTAGTTCTTAACTCTGGGGCCTCACGATTAGCGTTCAGGTGTCTAACCGATCGCACCACGGAGGTCGTCAAAGTTAAGTTAAAGTAGAATGAAATTGAATATTCCACATTATTGAGACTAAATATTATGTATATTATAATTATATATTATTGTGACTTGTTTATTAGAAAATGCAGCCAATCCTTGTAATGTTCCATTTTGATACTAATATAGCTTACTAAATCACTCTAAATTTCTGATAGATAGATCTTCACCGATATACTCATAGATTACAGAACGTGATTCTAATTACTAGTACAACTAGAACTCTAAATTGATTCGGAATACAAATATATTTGATTTAAAAATACAAATAATTCACCGCGCACCGCATAACTCCCACATGTGACAAGGGTATTGATCAGCCACATCCTATTTCATTAGTGCATCAAGGTCCATTCCCATGCAAGACAGTCCGATACAAATAAGCCGCAAACGTGAGACACATGCCGCCCAATACGCTTATACCTAAACGACAATGCCTCGTACAGGGTGGTGCATGGCACGGTTAAGTATATACATACAGACATACGCATCATGCCTGATTCCCTGTAGAGGTGTAGGCAGATATCACGGAACCCCATTTATACATACAGATCACGCCTGATTCCTTGTAGAGGGATAGGCAGCATTTGTCCCGATCCTGACAAATTTTGCTTCATTGAAACTCATACATCTTCTCATACACACTGGGAGGTTATACATAGGTACTACGTCATCCTTTTTCAGTGTAGCATCTATCTGACTATAATACTAATATGTGTGCGTATTGTATGTGTTGGAAGGCATAAATAAATTATAATGTTTCATAAATACACTATACTGTTTGCGTGTAGTGCTCTTTTAGGCGTACCTTAAATAGGGCCAAGGAGGTGCAATCACAATTTATGTGAAGGATAACAAAACTACCTGAAACTTACTAAATTCTAATACTGAATTCCTCTCAGTTACTTGCTAGCAGAAAGTATAGCCCAATCCGCCAGCACTGATACTATGACAGACCCCGACACGTCACGCAAACGTATTCCTTATCCGAAATAAAGAAATATATTATTATATTAAACCTATAACGTTTCCCTCACCCTGTATTCGTGACTATTGGAGTACCGAAGCCAATATGCAGGGTTTGTTGGGGACAAGAGCTGAGAGCTTATTCCCAGGGGATATTACTCCTATGAAAGTTCAAGTTATTTGGTTTTACCAAAGCACAACTGTTACGAGTTTGGAGGTAGTACAATGTGTAGATGCTTTTGTTCTTCGCGTAAATGAGGGGGCTAATGACGCAAAAATGAATATACAAAATGACTGACATTATCGGGACAGATAGGGATCGGGGATCTCTGCCTACCTCTACAGGGAAACGAGTGATGTGTATGTACATATTAATAATTCCTTCTTACACTTTCGCGTTATTTACATCAATAATCCTCATACGCATTCAGTGGTTATAGGTTTTAGGCGGTATAAAGTCAATCTTCTTCAAATGTTCCTATTTGAGTATCAAATAAAATACATATAAGTATGCATAAGTTTGGATGGGTTTGGGTGATGAGTTAGCAAGTATAAGAGTTTTCTTAGAACATATGATATTGTTAGACTTTCCAGAATAATGTACATAATATACTACTACGTCTCGGTAAACGTAGAGTAGGACGCCCCCTGTTAGATGGGCCGATGACTTGAAACAGGTCGATGGTAGTGGTCGGCTGAGGGCCACGAGTGATCGTGTTTGGTGGCTTACTCTTGGGGAGGCCTACGTCCAGCTGTAGACTGATATAAGCTGATTGATTGATTGCACATATATAAACTTAGAGGTCATATAAAAAGAGCTGAGATTGCCAAAAAGCAGATGGTTGAAATATCTTTTAGACACTATGTAAATAATTCAGAATTAAAGAAGCTGAATGATGAAAATTACAATTATCTTTCATTTGGATAGAACATTTCAGAAATTTATATAATAAAAAATTATAAATTTATATAATGAATATTTTTTAGTTTATATTAATGAGATAGTTTTACTTTTAATAAGTGATTCTATGATCTTTATGTTGAATAAAAAGTTTTGCACTTCATTTCAAATCAGTGCTCACATAATGATTAGACATTCTGATAAAATAACTACTAACCTACCCTATTAAACTTACAACCAAATGTACAATAAATCTGCTTCCATCACTACAAAGGGAAGCCATGCTAGTGTGCTAAGGGCACATTCATAATGGTAATACAGTGATCAAATCACCAAAACGTGGTAGGAATAGCTATGTTGCGTGTAGAAGCGCCTTTAGAGAAACTTTGTGTACTGGCCTTAATAAGTGTCTAATTTTGCTATTCTGTTGATCGATGGATTGGCTATCATTGCGTATATAGTAGATACATCAGTATTATACTCAATGATTAGTTTTAAAAGAAAAACCTTATCGCATATATTTTATAATAATAATAAAAACCATTTATTAGCAGCCACAAAAACATACACAATACAAACTGTTTACAAATCACTGTTTACAAACTAGGGGGTATAGCTTGTGCATGTAATTGTCACAACAAATAGTTTCTAGCTCAGCTGGGTGTGTTACGTTTGGTGGTAAACGCTTATACTGTATGTATAATGTAAAATTTTAAATTCATTTTATAATTTTTATTATCTTCTTTATTATCTTCTTTATTATCTTTTAGGATCGAGTATTACCTTGGTTTTTTGATACGTTTATAAGTCAGAGAGTAAAATAGACATGATAATTTTATCTATCACATAAAGGGTAAACTATCATACATACATACACATCACGCCTGATTCCTTGTAGAGGGGTAGGCAGAGATCACGGATCCCCATTTGTCCCGATCCTGACAGACCATTTTAGCTTCATTGACACCTATACATCTTCTCATACACTCTCGGCGGTTATAAGTACTCCTAACGTCACCCTTTTTCAATATAGCGTCTATCTGACTGTTATGTGTCTTATTGGGCCGGCCCCTATGTAACCGCCCTTCCACTTCACTCATATATATTCCTTTTGTCAATCTGCTCTCATTCATCCGCATAACATGTCCAAACCATCGAAGCATGCTCTTTTCAATCTTAGTCACTAAATCTTCTTTCAAACCACAACCGTCCCTTATTACACTATTTTTATAATTCAATTAATTTAAATTAAACTATCATATTTCGTAGGTACATATATACAAGCTTACTCCTTCACCTCATAAACAGGTCTAACGAATCGAAATTCCATTGATGGCGAGCCAAAGTGGAGTCGAGAGAAGCCACCTCTAATCAGTAGTTTCTCAACTATGCTAACTAAACAAGCAGGTTTGCGTTGCCAGCCAATGGCGCCTGCTTTGAATATCACAGGGAACGGAAGCTTGTATAGATGTGGTATAATTAACATAAATACATGTCCTTTAAAGCCTATTGCGGTAGACAGAACCTTAGCGACATAATCTCCGACCTCTGTAGTCCTATTGGTTAGCCACCTGAAAGCTAATTGTGAGGTGCGATTCGCGGTGGAGGCAGAGTTAAGAACTACGCTTTTCTTTTGCTTTCCAGTCTGGTTGTTGAGTAAATATGCTGTATAAGAATTTCTATATATATATATATATATATATATATATATATATATATATATATATATATTTAATGGTAGATGAAATTTATTATATACAATAAAACAAGGTATTAAAACTAAAAACCAATAGTAGAAATAAAAATTAAATTACATAGGAAATATCTTTATAATCATCGCTGTCAGAGGGTGGTAGGGTTATAAAGATATTAAGTATATATTTCTTAGTTTTAAGTTGACTAGTACCCTGAATACAAGTCTTCAATGCACATAGCAAGTTCAATTGGTGTAATAAGTTTCCTCACGATGTTTTCCCTCGCCGTAGTATTCGTCGCATTTCGTAAATGTATTTTTATTACGAAAATGTACTTAGAAATTCATTAAGCTACATTTCCATTGGTACACGCTGAAGCGGGATTTGAACCCTGTACCCACTGATACAGACTTAAGCCCCAAGCAACTGAGCTACGTCGAATTCCAATCGTTGCTTCTGTAGATTTATTTTTCCAAATACAATCAAGGGGTTGAATTATCAAATTGATTTATTAACGCACCCGATGTTACAATTTTATTGCTTGTCGAAATGTGGCCCGATTTATGCCCAGTGGGGCAAATCGGATCGTAACTGAGACATAAATTACAGGCTGCCCTTTCCCTTGTGTTAACACACGTATTAACATACATATACAAAATATATTATTACACTTAGAAGCATGTTAGGAGTGACATTGAATGATAGAATTAAAAATAGTGTGATAGGAGAAGGTTGCGGTTTGAAAGAAGATGTAGTGACTAAGATTGAAAAGCGCATGCTTCGATGGTTTGGACATGTTATGCGGATGAAGTGTGTGGAGGGTGAAGTGAAAGGGCGGTTACGTAGGGGGCCAGCCCAATAAGACATACATATAACAGTCAGATAGATCAGATTGAAAAAGGGTGACGTTAGGAGTACTTATAACCACCGAGTGTGTATGAGAAGATGTATGAGTCTCAATGAAGTGAAAGTGGTCTGTCAGGATCGCGACAAATGAGGATCCGTGATCTCTGCGTACGATATTGTATATGTATACATTACGTTCGTGTTATATAAAAATGTTGCCACGTGCTACTAGTTTCAGTGGCACGATAAACGGTGACGTTAGCACTTATAACCGCCAAGTGTGTATGAGGAGGTGTATGAGTATCAATGAAGCGAAAGTGGTTGGTTAGTTCGGGAAAAATCGGTAATAGGGAATAAAATTATAGTTCATAACTTTTTTAAATGCACAAAGGGCGGGATCGGGACAATCACCGCCAAAATTCCGACGCATATTATTAATATTAATATTTCAAGGAAAGGCTTATCAGGAACACTATTTCAACAGAGGAAGTAATTAATAACAGTGAGTGTCACGAAATAGCCAACAGCCTTTTGCGTGTTATAATAAGAATG
Organism: Leucoptera coffeella; assembly: GCA_030578115.1. Classification (NCBI taxonomy): domain Eukaryota; kingdom Metazoa; phylum Arthropoda; class Insecta; order Lepidoptera; family Lyonetiidae; genus Leucoptera; species Leucoptera coffeella. The sequence goes on from JAMBLF010001535.1 coordinate 53,218, forward strand.
GACTTCCGGTAGGTATTTATGCAAATTACAGGTTGTATACGACGTTTGAGTATTTTTTAACACGTGTATGTTTTTCTGTGGGTTGTTCTAATCTACATATGACATACGCATGGGATTTTATTGTTAGTGGGATAGGCAGGATGGCGTGTTCTTTTTTGGATATAAAGAGTTATTTAAGTTAAATAATATCCAACTCACAGCATAAAGTATAGCCATGTATATCTAAATACATGAACCGCAAAATTTTGTATCCTAATCACATAAATAGATTTAATGTAAAGTATTGTATTGATCCGTTCACCAGTACCATACCGTAGTGTAAGACACTCCCCTTCTAGGTGGACCTATGACACGGTTGATCGTGTTTTGAGGCGTATTCATGGTTAGACCTACGTCCAGCAGTGGACTGATATAAGCTGATTGATAATTGTATTAATCTGGTTTGTTAGAGTAGGTTTTATATAGTTACGTACTCATTTCAGTGGACAGAGAATTATTGTATACCTACGTTAATGAATCATATTTAAATGTTGTTTAGACTTCGCAATTGATGATGAAAATATTTAAAAGTACTGAAGACTGTTTTTGGGTAGTTTTTAAACGAATTTCTTATAGAATGAAAATACACACCAATAATACTGAATTATACAACAAAACCCAAAGCTAACCTTTGGTGTACGTTTCGTATATTTTGGTGTACTTTTCAGTATTTTTGATGAGCTTTCAATTATGTTACATTGTTTTTTTGCAACATGATAGACAGCTGGTTATGTTCTAATAGACCCTTAGTTCACAGTTATTAATAGTAGACTATATTGTCAAGTTATTCCAAAATTAGTGAAATAATTTATATTCATTTCGATTTGTATAGCAAATACTACGTATAAGTTGGGGTCATATTTTATTGTTACTTTATATTCAATATCAGATCTAAAGCGTAATCAATAATACCATACATATTTTCTTCTCAGATATGAACTTAAGGTTGGTAGAAACTTGAATTTCTTATAAATATACATACATATACGTATGTGCATAGACCCACATTACAACTTTACTGAATGAAACACTGAGATTATGAAACCTCTTTTTTCTACTCAATTCTCTTTCTAACCTTGACAAATACACCTCCTCATACATATTCGCTTTTTATACTTATACACTAATAAACTACCCATATTCAAGGCATGACCTTGTATGCCTTTACGCCGTTCAAAGCCTAATTCAGTGATCAAAGCCCCAACAAGCGACTACGAATAGCGACGTTGCGTGTGTAACCATCTTTACAATTGTACAAGTTTGCTACGTTCTACCAATCCATTTGATTGGGGTAATATTCGTAGCACTGGTTCGTAGTTGTGTTTGTGTCTGTGTATGTGTTTTTGATAGGCGTTTATATAAGATTGAATAAAACTAGAGAAAGTATTAATATGTACAGTCAAACAAACAAAACCAAAAAACAATATTTAACATTTTAAAACTTGCGGCACTATGCAATATCATGGCCACTATATGTTCGAGTGCTTCGAAATGAAAAAAAATTGTCTTTTGTTTTTATAAACGTAGACCTTACTTTTAGCGTTGACTGTACAAATATTATTCATGAAATGACATGACACAATGACAATCAAACATATTACAATTATTATAACAACAACGGAATGATCTCCATGATAATTACTCTTAGAAACTTCTCAGAGACATTAATACTTTCTAATCGATCGCCTTGATTATCTTATATACTATTTACTATTAGTTTCATTAAAATGTTTTACCAACATTTGATTTCACCTACAAAATATTAGATATACATCCAAAGTACTAAGTGTAAGTAGAGTAGGTATATAGATATCACGTTTATCCCTTTATTAAAAAAATACTACCATTACTTAAACCACAAATACTGACAAAACAAATATACTGAAACTCTTATACACTGAACGTATGCAAAGAAAACAACCTCAATCCCCCTAGCCAGAGCAAACAAAGTTGCAATAATTGAAAAGGAAATAAATCCGTGCACTATCGCCCGTAGGAAATGAGTCTGTTCTCATTTGCCTCCTTACTCCATCACAACAATAACTCGGTGGCTGGCTGCGAATAAATCAGGTGGCGTGCAAGCCATCTGCCCGATCTACGCAACTTGTTAAAGGAGGTAAAAGTTGTTTTCCTTCGCCTCGAGAGTGGTGATGCGGTGGAGCAGGGTGCGAGGTTTTGTGATACAAATTGTATTGTACATACTTTATTTACGTACTTTACTTTACGTTAAAATTTGTTTGTATGTACTTTGGTTTCTTAATATATCCATAGACATACAGTCAGCGCTGTAAGGGCAGTCCCAGTAACTTTTTAAAAGGTTTAAGTTTATAAGAACAAACGATAATATTTTACATTTTAAAACTGGCACCACTATGCATTGTCATGGCCACTATACGTTCGCGTGCTTCGAAATGAAAAAAAAAAGACAATATGTCTTTTGTTCTTATAAACGTAAACCTTATAAAAAGATACTGGGACTGCACTTTTAGCGTTGACTGTATATATAATATATTAGTGTTATAAATACTGAGTTTTGTGACCACATTGAAAGGTGTATTTAAGTAATTCTTTTTTTTTAGCTGCGGGATTGTTCTACAGTAATGGATAATATCTTGTGGAAATCAACCTATTTCTTGGAATAGGTAATTTTTAATCTTTTTTTACAGTGAAATGTCTGCAAGGGCATCGTTTAACGTAGTGTTGTAGTTTAAATGGTTAATCAAATTATTCATACATCTTTTTTTAGTTGACGACACGCACTCCTTTTTATAGCTCTCAAGGGATCTATGAAATGAGGATACTTACAACTGATACAAAAAAATTTAAATATACGAATAGGAGTAGGAAAAGCCCCAGGTTTTTAACGGAGAAGACTTTACTAGACTTTTTTTCTTAAATAATTTTTGCCTCTTAACTGGTGATAATTTATCAATTTATACTTTTATATTACAAACATGTGCTATATCATCATATCTTTAAATCTTTTTATTACTTCAATTCTTATACTAAATACAATCAAAGCTTGCACCATAAACCACCGTTCGCACTGCCCCGAGCTCAGTGGGTTTAATCATGAAGGTCTATTTCCTTAGCGATAAAAAGCAGTTAAAAAAACATACTAAGATCCGCTGTTTGCGGACACTAGCCATGCCTGGCGGAATAGAGTCGTGTTCCTATTAGCGATAAGGTTTCTACGGTATACTTTAGATATAGGGGAAGTAGTTTACAAGAGTTTTGTATTGAATATCGGTGACAGGTTGCTAGTACATTGTATTTATTATATGTTTATATCTCAGCTAATGTCTGTCTACCCCCAGAATTGGATTTTTAACAATTCATAGCACGACACACTACACTCACACTATCCGAATCCGCACAAGTGTGTTGAGATAATGTGAGTGTATTATGTCGTGCTATAAATTAACAAAAAATCCAATTCCCGCGACCAAGGCTTATGCAACTGGGTCGTAACGTCAGGTGATATAAATATATTTATATCTTTATTAATTTATCGTGATACAACCCGGTCTCACGTAGTAAATAAAATATATATAAATCGCGAGTGTTTAAAAATAACTATTGCTAATACATTGCACCAAAGATTCGATTTATGTATAGTCTTTTATTCAGATCTGTCAACTAATAGTGTATGATTAGTAATTACGTTTGAAAGTATGTGAGTAACGTTTATGTGCTAATATCGAAGTAGGTTGGAAAAGCAAACTTTAAAACATATTTCATATTTATTCCATCACATGTCCCAAATTAATACTAAAAGGTGATTAAACCAGTTATCATTAAAAGTGATAAAAGTCGTGAAGAGCATGTATGAGAAGATTAATGGATCTGAGTGAAGCAAGAGAGATTTGTCAGAATCGTTCCAGATGGCGATTGATACTCTCTAAATGTAGCCTATGCCGTGATACACTCTGCCTATCCCGATAGGGACGTAGAGGCGTGGAAATGTAGATAAAATAAGTGATACATACCTACGTATGTACATACATATACATCACGCTCGTTTAGAGGGGTACGCAGAGATCAAGAATCCTCACTTGTCCTGGTCCTCACTAACCACTTTCCTTCATTGACACTCATACACCTCCTCATACACACTCGCGGTTATAGGTATTTCTAACGTCACCCTTTTTCAATATGGCGTCTCTTTTACTGTCTCTGTATGTATGTATTACACGAGTGTAACACTTAGTAACCATTCGCAGACTTACTTAGACCGCATATTCCTGAAACTCATTCCAGCGTAATTAGGTTCATAGTTTCTTGAAATCAGAACGATGTTACACTTTCCTAGCATTAGTATTACGGTTGCTAAGGGGAAAACATTCTGAGGAAACCTATCTATTATCTGTATACATAGTATGCAGTATCTATCTACCCAATAATAGTTTGTCATATTAGAAAATAAATTTTGGTTAAGACGTGGCTTATGAGCGGTCAAATATATTCGTATTATCGTAGACTCAAATATCTAATTACCTCAGTGATTATTCCTGCCCAGTTGGTTAAATTCTGTTCAAGACCCGGTTCAACACGGGAATAATTACGTAGGAGTAAACTAATCTAGGTTGTTCTTAAGTATTTTAGGAGTAAGTTGGACACCAATAATTTTTTTTTATACATTTATGTATTTCGTGAAAAAACACAAACGTTTTTATACCTGTTAAATATTGAAGGGTAGTCAGGGGTTCGGGTGTCCAATTTCGTCAGTACTCAATGTGACTGGTCGTCTTTGTTTCCGACAACAAGCTATATATTACTCTAAGTAAATTAGTTTTCTTTTATTACGTACCTTAGTAATAAACCGCATAGATTCGAATCAGATTACCTATAAAAACTTGGTTCAAACTCCATTTGATAAAAAACTTTCCAACCTGATAAAAGTATCGCCTTTAAAATAGCCAGTGCTGCCACCTATGGTTTGACTACCCTGCATGTCCGCCAGCAAACCATTGTATGCAAATGGGAACAAAGTTTCCGACCAAACAGATCGCTATACAATAAAATTGCTGGAACAGGTTGATTCTACTATTTGGTGTGGGTTAAAATTATGTTACGAGTACAAGTGCTTTAGGAATAAGTGTTCTATATTAAATCTAAGGCAAAACAAAGATCACTTTTTATTAGATAGCCAGGATGCAATGTAACAGCGTCGTACATATAATACTGTTGAATCATTATGTGCTTATCAAGTCACTGATAGTCAATTTTATTAAATATGCTTATATGAAGTGATTATCCCTTTGCCCAATTATTAATGCTGGTATTGGTAAAGACTTAAGTGAACAGAAACTTAATCCAGCTACGTAAGATTCAAATTCAATTAATCAACAACACTAAAACAGCGTGAAGAACAGAACAGCATGTAATAGAAGGTCAATGGTTTTGAGTTGTGTTGTTCAAGATCGTTCTAGGTTGCGATCGATAGTCTCTGTCTATCCCCTTACTAGAAGCGTAAATATATGTATGTATTTAATGCCCTAGCAATCAAAATTATATAAATATAATATAAATACATATAATCGCACAATAATATATAAGGACCATATAATAGAAATATATTTTAATAGGACGTGAGAGTATGTATGTAATAATCAATGCATTAGTAGAACCAACCTGCTTTATGTAGACACGGAAGTCAAGAGAAGAGAGGTTTTAAATTTTCAACCGCGATAAGGGAGCTCGGACATCGCGAGTGTTGCCCTGCTGAATAAATTATAGGCGAACTTTTTTTCTACTGGCCTCTTTGCTATAGTTTCACGGACCAAAGTTTTAGAGTTCCGGTCGCTAGATGGAAGAACCTATGTTTGAAAACTTGGGACGTATTTCGATATATTAAGAGTATAAATGCATACGTATTGTTATATTATACATGTTTAAAGGCACGTTATCTTTTCGGAACAATTGTCAGATAGCTACCGTATGTGACAGTCGGTGAGTCGCTTTTACAAATACTGACTAATGTCTATATAGAGTTTATAAATTTTACCATTGTTATCGAAAGTAAACAATGTTGAACTTGGTCAGTGTCTGATTGGTTGATTTAGATGACCATCTAGATATTCACATACTATAGCTTTCGTTGCAAAATAAAAACATAGTACAATAGAAATGAAATGATATTCTTTTTGTTCAACTTAAGGATCAAAAAATTACTAATAAAATCATTTTTGTTCAAAAAATATGTTTACAAGAAACTGAATCTTTAAAATAAATATAATATCATTAATTAAACTACTTATATTCCATTCGGTCGTTATAGTAATGAATCCGAACCAAAACCGAGCCCTATTTCACCACCCTCCTTACTTTCAAGCAGAAGTTACCAAGAACTAAACTCCCACAAAAAGCATGTTTAAAACTTAACTGGACCGCTTGAAGGCTTTCTTCATTTTTTAGCTTTCGTTACCTACTTTATATTGCTTCGGACTTTGCCAACTCTTTTGTATCATGACCTTTTATAGAAATACTTGGAAATTAGTTTAGTTGATTACCCGTTCGTCTGGTACGGTTAAAAAGTAACCAGCTGATTTTACTAGCTGTTTTTGATTCTGCTATATGGTGAAAGCGGTCCTCTACGTGATCTTTGAAAGGATATAGAAATAAACTAGTAACAAATTTCTGTCATAAACACAAAAAGAACTACTGCGTAATAAACCATGATGTCACAATAGATGATGGTTAAAGTTTGTCCGTTATTTGTCTTGGAACATTTTTTAAAGAGTAAAACTCACATTTCTTATCTTATAAAATGTTACAATCAATTTTACTATTTATATTAAATAACACTTCTATTTCAAAGGAACACGTTATCAAGACACGTACCTGTTGCTCGGAATAGTCTAATATATGACTATGACGTCAGCGCTTGTACATGGCGACATAAAAACACCGGTGACGATGACCATCGACTATCTAATGAATATGTTCTAAATTAACTATAAAGAAAATTTATATATACACATATTTTCACGTATCTACCTCCCTGGGATACGCATAAACTATCTATTGCCATTCTTGCTTCATTCAAACCCATTACCCTTCTCATACATGCTCTTCTGTTCTTCACACTACATACACCCGTCTTGAAAAGAAAATTTGTATGTACACAAAACTCTGACGACCTCAAAGGTTTGTCGTGATATATACATATGTATGGTATATAGGCCAATATGGTTTGATTGTGGCTTAACACGATACGTATGCTTTGCAGGCGTCGGTTGCATGCTAAGCCCGAGTAATTGTGGTACGAAGCCAGTTAATTTGTAACACTGATAAACCATAATATGCTTCCTAATGCACAGGGTACCAATTTCTGAACGAAATTGAATTAAAAATACACCTTTGTGTGTTGAACAATGGTTGAACACGTCACTTGTGGTGTATGTATGTAATATTAAAGGAATTATACCTTTTAAGTACAGGAATTGATAAATATAATATTATTTTCTCTATAACATTTATTAAAGTTAAATAGAGCCCAAATTGCATTAATATTATAAGTAACATTTAGCTAGCATACTTAGCATACTATACTATAGTTACTATAGTTTATCTTTACATTTTTAGCTGCAAACAAATTGTCAGAATATTTACCTACCTAAAATACTACACTAGTTAAAAGAAGTGTTTATTAATTTCTTACTTACCATATTAACTTTTTAAATGATTACGAAAAATTCGGTCCACTACATCGTATGTTTGTTTGAACATATCATGAATAAAACTATGTTTTCTAACCTCGTAAAGGAAAACAGTAAAAAAAAATTTATACTTACTCAGGCAAACCAAACTAGTCACTATCAATGATATTCCAAAATTCTCTTTGCTCTTGGCAGTGTGAAAGCAACCTACCTGTAGTTCTGTCCACTATTTCGGGACGTGTAGTTTCGAAACTTGGTAACTTGGAAACTGCCGTGTTATTTTGCAACCATTTTAAATGACAGACTTTCCGGAACCGCTTAACACCTACCGTTAAGTGTAAAAGTTAAGTAGCTAGTTCCTACGCGGTTTGATGCAACTTCCTCTTTATTGTAACAACCTTAACATGTTGAAAATAAAGTTCGTTTTCCTACTTAACTGTGACCGTTGATGTGCGTTCAAAAGATGCATCTAGGATGTTTATAAACAACCTTAATGCGTGGTAATAAGGTTGTGATTTGTACGTGTTAAGCTTGATGTGCGATGCTGTCGATTAGATGGGCCTGTGTCGGAAAACACGAAAAGTTAGGACCTCGTTCAGAGTTGCTGGCAACACCTTAGTGCAGGCGCGTTCCTTACTTATCATACTACATAAATAAATATATACATACATACACATCACGCCCACTTCCCTGTAGAAGAGAAAACAGAGATCATGGATGACCAATTGCTAGTTTCAATGAAGCCTTAACGATGAAAAGAACTATCGAAGTTGAGATTAATATGGAACTTAATAATATATGGAATATAATTCGGTAGCTCAGTTGTTTGGAGCTTGATTCGGTCTCATTGGGTACAGGGTTCGAATCCCACCTGAGCATGTACAGGAAATCAAGTTTAATGCATTTCTATGTAGATTTTTGTAATAAAAATACATTTGCGATATACATCGGCTACTACGGTGAGAGAAAACATCGGCGAAACGGCTTACCACATGTCACATTGAGTACTGACTATGTGGTCAACACGTGGGTTCAAGCTAGACATAGAATTATTACCTCCGCGACTGCAGTGATGGAAACCTAAACCTGTGTCAACCTCACAAGGGTTAATGGTCGTGAACGCGTTTGTCTTTTTCTTTCGTTTTGATATTTAATATTCGTGGCTGTTTATATTTCTAAAACAGGTTCTCAAATTTCCATTACAATGTTGGTGAAATCGACGATATTTTATAACCGAAATATCTACCTATTAGTATTTATTTGCACTTTAAGTTAATAGCTTTAAGTTCTGTTTAAAGAAATATCTATGATACTTGGGCTTATTTTAATTGCTAAAATATTTTATGTTCACAATTCCAACCTTATATTACAGGAAGAACCCATTTCATGTTGCAATGAATTACTTAACTCTTTCTTGATGTAAGCGTTTTGAAAAGTTCCCCGTTGGTTCAGGAGGCTCGACTTACCGCTCGTTGTTTATAGTTATTTTACCGTCACACATGTTATACTGTTTTGAATATTATAAACTGGGTTGTATCCCGTGTTTGGAATGCAATTAAATGTAGATATAATAATATATCTAAAAGATACTTTAGGCATTTAGAGTTTGCTGAGGCTATATTACCCATTTAGATTTTCTTACAAACCTTATAATATTACACCAATTAAACTAGCCCCTTAGTAAGTTAATTTATGACCTATGTTAAGGAACTTATGTTATTAGTCAACGTATATTTCATACATATTCTTATTATACATAGATAAATGCATATATAGTATACATAATCAACAAACAGACTGGAAAACAGAAGAAAAGCGTAGTTCTTAATTCTGCCTCCATCGAGAATCGAACCCGGGGCCTCACGATTAGCGTTCAGGTGGTTAACCAGTCGCGTCACGAAGGTAGTCATAGACTTTCTTACCCAATATGATTAGCTAATTAATTAATAAGTTCCAGACTATATTCAGTATGTTTCAACTTTTCATGAATAAGTGTTAATATGGTAAAACCACAATCTTAAATGCAATGATATGAAAATTTATAGCGAGAAATTCGAAGCTAATAATAATAAATCTTTCTTGGAATCCACTCAAATTTCACAATTATAGAATAACAAATAAATCTCAATGCATATTTTAACAAAATTTCAATAACTATAATTAATTGATAGTTAATAAGTAAGTAAAATTAAAAAGCAACCAAACTGTAGCGATTGTATGGTGGGATTCCAAAAGGCGACCTATTAGAATAACTATAACCTATTAGAAGAAATAGGCCGGTTTCCTCCTAGAAAACTTGAATAAACTTCTAACTACTGAACTTGTGTGGAAATATTTTACCGCCCATTCCTCATAGTTCGGTATTTACCGTTTTCAATTGGCCAACTCCGATGTACGTGACATACTTACAATGTATTCCAGTTAAATATTGTAGGGTTGTGCCTGATTAATATTTGTTTTTTTTATTTATTCTTTATTGAACACACAGTAAATGGCGACATAGCTTACCACCTGTCACATTGAATACTGACTGTCCGGTCAACATTTGGGATAGAGACGGCCATATAATTACTACCTCCACAATTGCGGAGATGGACACCTGAACCTCTGACTACCCCGCAAGGGTTAATGGTTTGTCGCGTTTGTCTTATATTGTAATGTAATAATAATTTCTTCTAAAGGCAGGTGTACGTAGTGTGAAGAACTAAAAACCACGTACGAGAATATTAATGGATGTAAGTGAAGCAAGAGAGATTTGTCAGGATCTTTCCTTGTGACGATCGATTTATTATCTCCCCTACGTACCCGACGGGATTGGCAGACACTATCGCTCGCCACCTGGAATGATCGTGACGAATCCCTCTTGCTTCACTCACTACCATTAACCTTCTCATACATGCTCTTCCATTCTTCACACTACGTACACCTGCCTTGAGAATATTGCCTAAAAATCAGTCTATTGTTATTCTACGACATGTTAATAAAAAAAGATTTACGTGTATCACTGCTGCACAACCCTAGAGCGAGTGCGTCATTATTCGAGGGCCCAGGAGCATGTTTTAAGCGACAAGTGCGCTGCTTAAGCATGGCCTGGGCGCCGTAAAAGCATTGACATACCGACGCTCGAAGCCTTATTCTGTAAAGGAATCAGTTGTGATATTACGATAATTTGTTGTTGTCACATTCAGTTCACGTTTCTACCTCTAACTTTAATGATCCTGCAAATCTCTCTTACTATCACGCATACTTATTAGCCTAGTCTTGTATGCTCTCTTAACTTAACGTACGCTTCACAACATTTGTATACACATTCCCTTTTTTATTGTTGCTGGATAATCAGTACCATCACAGTGGCTGGGTACTCATCTCCGAAATTCCCGTACTAGCTGGGACGTAAAAACATGCTAAGTAGCTGCCATTGTTCCTAGAAAGTCGTAGGAGATGACCAAGGGACTAGGGAAAAATGGAATCTATTGGGCGATTGGCTAGCAACCTCTTACCATTGTTTCTTATTACATCTCAACATCATTATGCTACAAAGTGACCTTGAAAATGTTTTCAAAGTTATGTCCAATCCAATTGAGGGTCCTAAATGTATGTGCATATATATATATACATGCTCCATGTTTTGAACCCTATACCCGCTGATGCCCACCGTGGCGTGATTGGTTAACCACCTGGACGCTAATCGTGAGATCCCGGGTTCGATTCCCGGTGGTGGCAGAGTTAAGAACTACGCTTTTTTTCCGCTTTCCTGTCTGGTCGTTGATTATATATGCTATATATGTATTTATCAGTATATAATATGTATATATTTCTTAAATATACGTTGACAAGTACCCTTAACACAAGTCTTAAATGAACTTACCAAGGGGCTAGTTCAATTGGTATAATAGTGTCCTAAATATTAGTATTATTATTACTGACACCGAGCCTAGATCCCGTTACTTGAAACCTAGTCCTTTTATTCGAATAAGTCTCCACATGAGTGCTTTAGGTTTTGTTGTTTGGAATTCACTCGTATCGGCTTAACGGAGTGGCCAAAACTGTTACTTACATACGAGAGTGGATTATGGAAAATTCACAGTTGAACACCGGATCTAGCTGGTATGGGATTAGAAAAATGTAACCAGCTACTTTGTATCCATGTTGTATTAGACACTTAATGGAGAATAGTTTTGTGAAATAAATTTGAGTAAGTCGTTGTTTTTTAAATCATTATGACGCCATTCAATCGCCATTATGATTATAAAAGACAAACACAAATGTACATAGAAATTCATTAAACTTTATTTCCATTGGTACATGCCCAAGCGGGATTTTAACCCTGTACCCACTGATACATAGCCAAGCTAAAAACAACTGAGCTACGTCGAATTATGATTATGTCGGTGAAAGCACAAACACTGATGCCATAGCGTTTGCAGTTCTTGATATTCCATCGTCATGGTTACGCTGAATCTGCCAGCCGCTGCAACCAAAGAAAAACGAAGTTTAATTTTTGCTCTTCTGTTCATTCCAATTGAATATCCCAAAGCGATCATATTTAGCCAGTTAGGCATAGCAATTGACTAAACATTCTGCTTAAAATAAATATTTGCATTTACAAATTTATCGACAAACCATAGACTATTATGATAAGTTAGTCATTGCCAATATTACAATGTGTGTTCTCAAAAACAGGCTTAATGTTCTACAATTACAATCCTTTGAGCAATATGGACCGGAGTATGTATGTATAACATCAGTATATCACTGTCAAATATTGTAAGCATGATAATTATATAAGTAATTGAGAATGTTTGTCTTCAAGGTTCTGACCACCCCGTCCAAACGATGTAGATAATTAATACATTAGCAATTACTTACTATTAAATACCATGTAGCATACTGAAGGATATTAAATTGAAGTCTATATCGTTTATGGATATTCGGAATAGTGATATCAAAATTTATATAAGAACTTTTCGAATAAGACTCACTCACAAACCAATAGCAAAATCACTTTCATGCACCTGAACTTTCGTTCAAAATTGCGTCCTTATTCTTTTGTATTAAAGTTGATATTTCAATGTATTTTGACACGCTTGAATCGAATTTTCCTCTCCAACTGAGCAAATTAACCTATACGTATTTTCATACAAAATTAAGTATGTTTTGTTACCATTGACAAGCTGTGCTACGTTACATTGTATGCAATTTTACATCATAATAAAAGAATTCCGTTTGATTCGGTGAACATTGTATTATACAATTTGTACAACTGTTAGGTACAAGTTTTTAGTTATAACTTTCATTCTAAGGAATGGTAACCTACCTGCTACCTTGCTTATGGGACTTTATTTAATAATATAGTTTAAAAGTGTAGTCAGTTTTTAATAATGATAATAATCAAATACCTCTCTATATATAAATATCTAAATACCACGTGGGTTCGAGGTGGCCATAGAATTACTACCTTTGCAATTGCAGAGATGGACACCTGAACCTCTGACTACCCCTTAAGGGTTAATGGCCGTGAATGCGTTTTTCTTTTTTGTTTATCTAATAATCAAATATAAAGAGCTGCTTAAATATACTCAAAAAAGCGCTTATACAAAATGTAGTTACCATTGTAGAAACATTCATTTAATATGATCTCAAAAAATAGATTCATAAAGTCTGCTTACTACTTTAGCGAAAACGGGGCGTGTCGTGTATGTAAAACGTAATTTACGTATTAATTAGTACGTCGTATAATTAAAACTGTGACTTTGTATCAACTTCATAACGACATACGAAGATCTTAAGGCCCTACTGTATCTGTGATAATGTACGCGAACTTTTCATGATAGGCTTGGAAATAATATTCTTCTTAAATAATTGTTAAACAGTAGCAAAAGGAAAAGTGGAACTTTAATGAACAAGAAATATTTGTAAGCATTATTCAAAGTGGCGATCAATATTCTTTGAAATCGAGGTGTAAATTCTGACTATTCGAGTATATTCCCCGTTCTAAAGGCTGCTAATATTTTTCCTGGGAATTGGTAGATCCCGAAGTTTGATTATGACGATTCAACCCTCTGCTTACATTTTGAATTTGCTATTAAAAAAAAACTTCATTGTAAAAATAAATAAACAGTTTGTTATCGTTATTGCTAGCTTTTTATATCAAATCATAATTTTTCTTAATTTATTTATTTATTATTAAACCCAATTAAATTCAATACTTTTACTTGTGTATGTTATAAAAATAATTATACCAAGGTAATATACCTTGTATTATAAGCGATCCTAAATTGCAATGCAACCTTAACACACAGCCTTTCGCAACCCGATCCGAAAATATGCGAGGCGCTACGAAATTCAATTAGGCCCTTATTAATTCGAAGCTGCGGCGCGGAAAAGTGCCTCATAATTAGCCTTCACGTAACTTACGACAACGTCACGGTGCAGCCAATTTCCATAATATGCAACATGCTAGGCCAGGGGTAGGGAACAAACTAAATGCCTTTCTTCCTGGCACATAATGTTAGGGGTCCTTTAATAAGAGTTTTTGAACATTATAGACACACAATAGTTTATATTAATTACGTATTTCGTGGGGTTATTAATCTGGTAATTTAAGAGATAATGAGTGAAGTGGAAGGGCGGTTACGTAGGGGCTAGCCTAATAAGACATATAACAGTCAGATAGACGCTATGTTAAAAAAGGAAACGTTAGGAGTACCTATAACCGCCGAGAGTGTATAAGAAGATGCATGAATGTCAATGAAGCGAAAGTGGTCTGTCAGGATCGGGACAAATGGGGATCCGTGATTTCTGCCTACCCCTCTACAGGGAATCAGGCGTGATGTGTATGTATGTATATTTAAATTAGCTTTTACTTGCAAATGATCATGATGATCTGTTGTGACCTGTCATTAAAAAAGTGACTGAGATGTTATGCTTTTAGAGTCTGAAATCCCGGAAAGGGATATAATAATCTTATATATGTACATGTATATTGCTCTTACGTTGCAATATAAACTTTTGCTGATAACATCTACAATTCACAAATGAAAACAACAATACCTAAAGTTCCTATCCACCCCCAACAGGGTTACAGTCGCAATGTTTATGCTATGCAAAACACAAGCCTTTAAATATTAATCCGCAAAAGCCTGTTATAAGGCTGGGGCGTACTAATAGTTTTCTGCGACATGTAATTTAGAAGCACGAAGCAAATTGTAGGCTACTACATAGCTACATACTACTTATACTACAGTGCATGGGGGTAATGCATACATATATTAGGTCTCATGCTAGTCTAGGTAAAAGGAGAATTGTAACTAGCTGCGTATCTTTAGTGTGGTAAGAGACGACTAAGGGAGTATGGGTATACGGAATCTATTGGGCGATGGGCTAGTAATTTGTCGCCAATGTTCCTTATGAGATTACAAACTGAATATTCATGCTAAGTTAGTGCTAAGCTAAGTGCTAAGTGACAGAAATGTATTCATACAACCAAGGTTCTGTCGACTCGGAAAGGTAAAAAAAGGAAAGGATGTGAATGAAAATGCATGTCTAGGATTCTCGAAGTAGTTATTTACCACTTGAATTTGATTAACAAGTAAAAAGTGGATTTCGAGTGACCTAAAAACAATCACAAAAAAACTTCAATAATGGAGCATTAACCTCTGACTACCCCGAAAGGGTCGTGCAATCGTGAATGCATATAATATAACACTAAAACCAGTTCCCTTGCAATAAAATTCCTAAATTGATTTTCTTATGCAAAACTAAAACCGTAACGGATAAATATATAATAAGTATCATAAAACCGTAGTATATTAGCGAATATGACTACAATTATTAGGCTATACTACGAGTCTTGATACTCAAGTGCTGTTTTATTCACGCTTATTAAGGTATACAAAACCATTATATAAAGACCTCTCTAAGTACTAAGAACTGATTAACTTTTATACGAAGAATGTAGCAGGTGTATACTTTGTTGCGCTGGTTATTCATTGTTGCTTTCAGCTTTTAATGGACTCAACCTATTTCACGATGCATTTCTTGTTTCGGTAATGTACTGTAGCTAATAACAGCGAGAGATAGGCTTGCAAGGGTATATTACGTGCATATTCACATAATGAATGTGGGATGAGTGTGAATTTTCATTATACGTATTCACGCTACTTTCATAACGGGGTAAGCAGAGATTATTTATCTTCAACTTAGATGGTTAAAACAACGTTTTGACGACCTCCGTGGCGCAATCGGTTAGCCGCTGGAATGCTAATCGTGAGGTCCCGGGTTCGATTCCCGGTGGTGACAGAGTTAAAAACTACGCTTTTCTTCTGCTTTCCAGTCTGGTCGTTGATTATATATGCTATATATGTATTTATCTATATATATAAGTATATATTTCTTAAATATACGTTGACTAGGTACCCTTAACGCAAGTCTTAAATGTACTTCCCAAGGGGCTAGTTCAATTGGTGCAATAACGTCCTACAATATTATTATTATAACGGGGTAAGCAGAGATTATTTATTTTCAACTTAGATGGTTAAGACAACTCTCTCTTACAATATGGTAAATTATTATCTTTAACAGAGTTGATCTAAGTTTTCTTACTTCACTCATATCTCTTATATTCTCTTCTGTTCTGCGTGCTACGAATTCAGGTCGTATATATTGAGTTACACTTTTTACAAACATCAAGAGGTATTTGTACATTGATATCCATGTTATTAAATATGCTTTTTTAACACATTTACTCTTATTATGACCATACTATAATATCAATATTAACATTCAATAAGATTCATCTCCAGTATACTGGGGCCTTAATCCATTGTAGAGACACTATGTGCAAAAGTGTAAAATTACGGCCACTGAAATATTACTGTACTGATACTGATAATTAGAAAAATACTGTAATATTGTGCCTACAATGCATTAGTGGAGTAAGGCCCCTGTACGTATATATAACGTGATATAATTTAGTGAGATAAAACATAGAGAGATAAATATTTATTTACTCTTTAAGTTATCATTTCAGGGATACTTAATTCTCTAATAAAGATACAGGTCAAAATTATTATACTTTAGAACCTAATCATAATCAATTAGAGCACAGCTAAATATATGATATCAGACAGTATATGTGACTAGGAATGAACTAAACATACTTTTAAATTAGGTACTGACTGTCGTAATAAAAGTGGTCAATGACTTTTCTACTACCGTCGGTACTCATTCAAGCTTTCTATAAATTACGCTTATTATTTCACCCCTAAAATTGCATTCCATATTAATTAAATAATCATTTTCAATAATCATATTAAGATACGTGATATTATAAAAACAATAATAAATTTTCTACAGGTGTAAAGCTAAGTTGTCAAGAGCTGTCTCATATGCTAAAACCTAATTATGTCTAGTCTAGTGCTTTTTAGAATACCTAGAAATTCATGTCAGCTTATGAGATGACATTTTAATATATTTTATATTAAAGTTCAATGCTTATTTTCAATATTTAGTGACTCGTGGGTATATGAATTGAAAAAAATTAAATAGTTCAAATAGTTGGTTAATAACCCAAATACCTTTGACTTATTGTGGGAATAATTCTTTATGAATTTCTATGTACATGTTGTCACATTCCCAAGAATCTTAATAAGTGTTATTTATTAATATAAAACAGCTATATTTACAATTTTAAATAAGTTTTATAATATTGAAATAAAAATTCTTTGGTTAATATTGAATTTTGTTGACTTACTTAGTAATGTTAAAGAGTACTATTGCATCAATAATAAAGCAATCAATCATAAATAAATATAACTATAACTTAGACTTCTAGGAATCATAAAATAGTACTACAACTACTGTTAATGCCTTTCCTATTAAGCTTACGGAAGAAAATTGCTTTCCTTTCCCATTTTGCAGAAAATCAATTTCCATTCCAATTATTGTTTCCTACATTCCTAAACACAGTGAGTACGTTTTAAATAATGTTCAACAAGTTCATAAGAAAATTATTACTCCCTATCCCGTGTAGATATAAAGGTAAACAGACCAGATTATAATGACCTGTGAAAGCAATACATTTTCCTTTAAAATTCTTGTGCCAATATCTGGTTTGTATATAACAACGTGCAGTCTAACAAGAACTTATCGCTCAGGAATACGGAATAATTTAGCGGAGGCCAATTTAATTATAGGAGTCGAGTCATAAGTAGATTTTATTGAAGAACCACTTAGTAACTGGGAGGGTTAGGAGGTAGGAATACTGCAAAAACGGATGTGGTTTTTGTATGGTTATCAAAGGCGTAAGAGATTACAAAGAATCATTTTTTTTTAAATACATTCATGTTTTAAAAAGTGTAAGTATTTCATGCCCATTTTTTAAAAAGACAACCTTTATAAATTCACAGTCATAATTGATATTCAGTAAGAAAAAAGACATGCGTTCACGATCATTAACCCTTGCGGGGTAGTAAGAAATTAATGATTCCATCTACGAAATCGCGATGGTAAAATGTACGTATTCTTATATTGCCTTTTTGCATTTTTTATCTAAGGGACACCAAACCTTTGAGAGCTATATGCACGTAACCCATCTTTACTAATACGACATATCTATTTTGACATAAAGGCGTAAGTAGAGTGCTTTTGCTATTTAAATCAATAAAAAAAAAAAAGTAAAAACGTTTATTCAGTAAAAACTTAAATCTAGTGTACATACAGCGAACCCCCTAATAAAGGGCATAGCCCTGTGACTTAGGGTGGGTTAGCTCAACCCAGATTATGAACAGTTTGATTCACAATATATTGGGAACTGAAAATACTATAAAATTAAACTTATTATACAATACACAAGTGACACATCACCTAACTATGGAACAGCTTTTCTCATTTCAAGCCACAAAAGGCATTTTAAATTCATAAAACTCTATATAAATGACCTCAAAAATCTCTCAGTTTCATCATAAGATAATGAAAGAAGCCATTTTAACAGTTTTTTCTTACATTCATATTTATTCAAGTTATACATTTTAAAAATTTTACTTATAGAATTATACAGCATTGGAGAAAGATAGATACTATGATGAGTGCAAAACATCGTGTTAAATGTTTCCCTATAGCAAACTAAATCAATCCTTCGCTTAGAAACATTTGCACATTTATACGCAAACTGATGCTGAAAAAGAGTTGATTCTAAAACGAACAACTGACGAACAGTAAGCAAGCCACAAAACCCATACAGTGATACGGTAGGGAAACGGAATGGCTTCCTAAAAATTACCTTTAACAAAGCTCTTTGAGCTCTCTCTATTCTTAACATTGTAGTCTTATGTATGCCGCCCCAAGAAGTGATGCAGTATGTCAAAAGGCCTTGGCAGAGAGAGATAAACATTCTTAAGAACTTTTTGGTTCATGACATCACGTAGCTTCTTAAAAATAAAAAAATATTAAACTATTCGCAAACTAGGAAAAAACAACGCTATTTACAATTAAGTATACGACTCAAACTGATTTGATTCGTAGAATACCACATCTGTTTAGCCTTTCCCATTCTTGCTTCCGTGGCCACTTGAGTCGAAGCAGCAACCTCGGCGAGCACCTAATTACGTACATCGTAATCGTCTCTAATTAAAAGCTTTTTAAAATATTCACAAAAGTTATTCAAGGGAAACATGAGGCTTGAGGATTTTATTAAAATGTTCACTCGGTCTTGAGCCAAATAATGGAAAATTTTTCATGCATCGTATGAATATGATAGGGTTTACAAAAGATTAGTATAATTTTTACTTATTTGATAAATAACTAACGGGACTTATCGCAAAATTTTTAATATAATAAAGTTGCCTTTATTAACGTTTTTATATAATAAAGGTAATTTTATTATATAAAAACTTACGTGATAAGTCCCGTTAGTTATAACAAATCATGAGTATAAATCGCGAATCTCTTAAACCTATAATTTTACTCATATGTTATAATTTTTTTATAGTAAAATGTTTGAACAGGACTCGTATATAAATAGTTATTTTTTTTTAATTTTAACTTTTATTTTTTAAAAATAAAGGTAATCAGATATCTTTATTAATTTATCGTGATAGGACCCGGTCTCTCATAGTAAATAAAATGGTATATAATTATCAATGGTGGTATGGTGACATGTGTTAGACTCGGATCTAATGTAACGCTTCTATTTACAATTCCTTCAACTTAGCCATAAAAATACTTAAGGTACTAAGAAAACGTAAATAAAGTAAAGTAAGTTAGGAAAACTTTTCCATTGGGGTCTTGATTACATTACTTAAGATTTTATTAGTGACAGGATGCTTCTATTGCATTTTATTTTCCATTAACTAAATTATGTTACTCTCTTAGATTCCTACTACGATATTCTAACAGGAAAGATAGGTAATTAAAAAGACAAACAAAAGACAAACGTGTTCACGACCTTTAATCCTTGCGGGGTAGTCAGAGGTTCAGGTGTCCCTCTCCGTAATTTAGAAAGTAGTAATTCTGTGGCCTCCTCGAACTCACGTCTTGACCACATAGTCAGTATTCAATGTGACAGGTGGTAAGCCAGGTCACCATTTACAAGCACTAGCTATTCCTGTTCGGGGAACAGATAGGTTTCGTCACGATGTTTTCCCTCACCGTAATGTTCGATGCATTGTAATGTATATTAAACTTCATTTCCATTGATACATGCGGGATTTGAACCTACTGATACAGAATCAAGCCCCAAACAACTGAGCTACGTCGAATTAATCAACAGCCTTAAAAGCCTCTAATTTTTCCCGATACCAAAGTCACTTATTACCATTTAATAAACGTCCTATATTGCCCATTATCGACATTCTACCTCCCATATGCAACTCCCTTAGTACACCTATGAAAACGCCATTAATTGTGACACGTAAATACATCGTTTTGACACCAAACAAATTGCCGGAGGCTTTTTGTGCTCAGGCCCCGTGTGCGAACAATAAAGAAAGGGTTTCGATTAATCACTACATCATTAGCGAGTGGCCTTGTCATTCTAGGGTAGGGTTTTGAGTTTGTGGTTTTGTGTACAAATAGAACGTATCCGTATATACGAGTACTCGTACATGCTTCATTATGTTTAGTGTGCTTCGATATATGTATGTATATTGCCTTATGTGACTAGAGGTGGCTCTATAAATGTTTGGTGAGCTTTACTAGATTAGCATGATGTGTTTAAAATAGATCTAAGTCACAAATACAATACTTTTGAACTAAATGGAATCTCGAATACATAATATTTCTTTAGCCAATTTCAACATAAAACTGTAACACAAAACATTTTTTTTTTCAGATTTCTTATGCTTTTTACATTCCCTTCATTTTTCTATTGTCACATTAAACGATGAAT
>JAMBLF010001536.1:0-70896 GCA_030578115.1 Leucoptera coffeella
AGATACAGTAATTCTATGCCATCTTGAATCCACGTGTAAACCATATAGTCAGTTTCCACAAAGCTCACTCCATGGTCAGTGCCTAATGTGCCAAATGGTAAGCCGTGCTACCATTTACAATGACACTGACTTTCAATAAAAACATCTATTAACAAGTTATATTTAGGACACCCTGGGTTATATTTAGTTTCAATAACTTCTAACCATTTCTACATCAAAAAGAAAGACAGCTAGTTAACATTCTATTCACAGACTAGCACAAACCCAATACATTAAGCAATCGTCCTAATCCACTTTAGGAACAAGCTCTCTTACAAACACTATTTCTAGAAACGAGCTAAAAACGTCCAATGCCATTTAAACTCGTACTTAATAAAATAGTGTATTGTATTAGCTACTACCCTTGTTACTGTCTGTTTCGATAAATGCCAATAGAAGCAAGTTAGATGGGTGGGGTGTAAATAAAATAAAAGTTACTATAAATAACTGTGTTATTTCGGTTTTGGATAAATAAGTAGACATACATACATACACATTACACTCATTTTCCTATATAGGAGAAAGCAGAGATCATGGATGCCCATCTGTCCCGATCCTGACAAACCACTTACGCTTCATTGGCACTCACACACCATCAGTGGTTTTATAGGTACTTCTAACGGCATCCTTTTTATATGGCGTCTATCTGAGTGTCATACGTCTTATTGGGACCCTACGTAGTCACGTAAATAAGTAAACTTTATTGGAAAGTTACTTCTTGTAAACTTTCTAGTCTGTGTGTAAGAGGTGATAATGAAATCGTGTTGTAATTATAGTTGTATTGTTGGTTTAGTCATATTGTATTTATTTTATATTTGTACTGTATAAAACAATGATGAGGTTAATGTGTAAGATAAAATTGATTTATCATTTTATCTAAGCTTACTCCGTTAATAAATGTATGTGTATGTTACTTGCTAAAGATTTGATACGTTATTGACTGAAGATTCGAAAATTTGCGATTTAAAATTTCAAACACCTAATGCTACGATATGCCGAAAAGAATGCTACGTAGCATTGTAATTAAACTATTAGTATAAGTATTAAAATTTGCCATATTTGGCAAACAATTTGCTATGGGAATTTTATTTATGAGTTTTTTATGTTAATGTTTTTTTTATGTTATTATCAACCTCTAATTTATGAAATTGAGAGAGATTCTTTATATGTACAATATTACTAAGTATAATGGTTTTTTTATATGATATCGTTTAGTTTCCTTACCTGTTTCCTCTAGATCCGGTATTGATCTGAAAATAGAAAATAATATTAACATTATACTATAACTCCATATAAAGTCTTCTTCTGCTTTCCAGTCTGGTTGTTGATTATACATGCTATATATGTATTTATTTATATATAATAAGTATGTATATGTTTCTTAAATTTACGTTGACTAGTACACAAGTCTTATTATTCAACATAAGGATCATAAATTCACTTATTGAAAGTTAAAACTCTAAATAAGCATTTTTACATGAAAAAGTCATTAAAACTAAAATTAATCCAATTAAACTAAAGGAAAACCTGCAAAGCAGAAATGCTAAGAAACTCTGCAGACATAATTAAACACTAATTCAATAATAATCCATCTGAATGTGACTGCAGCTTCATAAGCAATCAGACGAATATTCTGAGCAATTATGTAAATTGTATATAATAATAATATTTGGACATTATTACACCAATTGAACTAGCCCCGTGGTAAGTTTTTTTAAGACTTGTGTTAAGGGTACTAGTCAACGGATATTTAAGAAATATGTACATATTATATATAGATAAATACATATATAGCATATATAATCACCGACCAGACTGGAAAGCAGTAGAAAAGCGTAGTTATTTACTCTGCCTCCACCGGGAATCGAACCCGTCCCGAGCGCTTTGGCGGCTAACCGATCGCGCCACTGAGGTCGTCATATAGAGTCATGTATTAAAATACATGACGCTATATACAATTTACATACGTAATATTTACCTTTTTCCTAAGCCAAAATTGTACACAGGTAGTCTTTTATATTCAGACACATAACTGTAGGCCCTCTTCGCGATATTGTGGCTTGAAGGTTCTGCAGGGTAGGCGGTTGTGGTGTAATCAGGGGGCTGGTTCCTAGCTTCTGCCACCCATGAGAGGCCACAGAGGGTAGCCAGGAGTACGGTAAGATATGTGTGCATTCTGGAACAATAAATGCTTATTTTGATACGTGATATAATATGCATGATTAATAACTAACGGGACTCATCGCGTATGTTTTTATATAATAAAGTTACCTTTATTGCCTGTGACCATGGCTGCTGCAACGTAGCCGAAACGTCGGGTTAATAAAGGTAACTTTATTATATAAAAACATACGCGATAAGTCCCGTTAAATCGCGATCTCTTAGAACTATAATGTTATATATGAATTATGCTTTTACATACATACCTTTTACCTCAATTAATCCCTTTCGAGGTGGTCAGAACCTCGGAGATATGAAAATATCTCTTTAGTCACTTTTTCGGGGGTCGTGATGTCATATGGAACGACGGTATATCTAATATTCTTTTTCTACATGTCGTCTTTCTGACTATCTTTAATCATTGGTTACATTAAGTTCAGACAACCGAAACATTAATTATTATGTTGATTTGTATGTTGTAATAAGTAAGATTTCTTATGTTGTATAATTTAGTCTCGTGCTAGTAGACGTTAAAAGAATACTAACTATCCGACGTTCTTTCCGGTTTGTCTGATGAGACGACTAAGGACTAAGGTTACATTGAATTTATGTTCCATATTAATCTAAGTCACCAATGTTCCATGTGATGCCAAAACGCATCAATATTCATATATTCAATATTCATGCTAAAAATTTTCTTATAGTGAATAATCAGGGAATAAAGGACGTGAATGCATGTATATGTATATGTAATCAACTAAATATCTTCACTCATATTTCACAACACAAAGCCAATTCATACCATTAAGTTTGATCCTCACATTAGATTACGACATTGTAAATGGCGACACGGCTTACCACCTGTCACATTGAGTAATTACTATCTGGTCAACACGTGGGTTCGAGGTGGCCAAAGAATTACTACCTTCGCAATTGCGGAGATGGACAACTGAACCTCATACTACCTCGCAAGGGTTAATGGCCGTGAACGCGTTTGTATTATGTTAGTCTTATATACTCGTAACCCCAAGGTTCTGCCCACCCCAAAAGGGATAAAGGACGTGAATCTATGTATATGTCATCAGCAATTTATCTTCACTCTAATATTATAACACAAACCCGGCTCATGTAGTTACCATTTAGTTTAATCATCACATTAGCTCCCGCCTTACTCTTATATAATATTAAGAAAAATAAATGTCTTAGTGCTTATTTCATTTTAGTATGAGTGAAATAAATCGAAAGTCATTTGTGGGAAGGAATAATTTTATTTGTCTTCTCATTTGGTAGGACTTAACTTTATGAATGTAGGTGGAGAATATATATTTTTATAAAGAAAATAATTTTTTTCAGTCGTCTATGGTTCATCAACAAAGTCAGCAGCTTAGTGAAAGTTGAAAATACAAATAATTATTTTCGGCTGAATATTTAGTCAGTTGTGATGCTAAATTGGCTAAATATGTTTTCTTTGCGATTATATTTGGATCCTTAACTGGAACGAACCAAAGAACAAGGAAGAGAAGAACTGGAGCTTCTATTTCGTTTTTCTTCGGTTGTAGCGGCTGGCGGCGTTGGTGTAACCATGGCAATGGAACAACAAGAAGCTCAAACGCTGTGGCGTCAGTGTTTGTACTTCAGCTGACATAACCTTAGTGGTGAACGGCTTATTAATTTAATTCTAAAAAAAAAAATATTTTTGGATAATGTACTGTAATTTATGTTTATACATTAGGTTCCTTATTATCGAAGCTTATTAAGATAAGTTTCATTCAAAGTTTTGCTATGGCTTACAATCTGTATTTTTAGAACCAACTTGTATTTCCATTGTGTTTAAGTTATGATTGTATTTTGTTTGTGCACCAATTTATAAATAAATAAATAAAAGTTTGAAAGCATTTTTTTTCATATGGACATATTCTCAGAAATATTTAATTTTCTTGGCATATCATATAAGTATTAATTCATCGAAGTAAATTTTCTGGCATAGTCATTTAAGTATTACTTTTTCGTCAGAAATCCCAGTAATTCCTTTATACGTATAAAGCTATTTAGGTAATCAACGGTTTGAATAACACCCCCTAGTCAAATGCCGACGCTGTGTCGATTAGATATGTCAATAAAATTCAAATTGACATATGCATTCAGCGAGATGGCGAATGCGTATGTCAATATTTCAGATCACTTTGATTTCAATGGTCTTATAGATTAGCCACTTGTCTAGCGGCCAAGATCTGAGGGGATTTAGTTTATTTCAAAGTGATTCACCAACACAAATACTCGTAAATAATTTCATAATTCCAATATAATGTTATAAAGTAATAAAAATACATTTACGAAATGCATCGATACGACAGTTAGAGGAAGGAAACCTACCTGTTCCACGAACAGGTAATAGTTAATGCTTGTATGTTAAATGGCGACATGGCTTACCACCTGTCACATTGAGTAAATAAAGAAAGAATAATTATTAAATAATTATTTCAAATTACTTATTCACTGCACTAAATAATACTGACACAAACAATAAACATGAAGAATGAAAAACTTTGATGCAGTGAAAAGGTGCTGCCTCAGTATACGATGCAAGTACTGTCTATGGTCAACACATGCGTTCAAAGTGGCCATAGAATTACTACCATAACAATCGCAGGGATGGAAAACTAAACCTCGGACTACCTTGCAAGGGTTAATGGTTGCAAACGAGTTTTCTAGACGAATGTTTGAATACATATGTACCTTAATATTTAGCTGCAAGTTCCAAGCTATGATTCCAGGGACAAATACAGTCCAGTCGGGCTATGATGACCACCTCGACACAATTTTCTCGACTGTTTCTCGCCGCGTATCGAGTTGAGTCGGGGGGGGCTATGATAGCCATTTCTCGATTGGTCACGTGACCCGACTCAAAATCGACTCACGGAAAAATGTATGAAAAATGGTATGATGAACACTCGGCTTCGCGGCTTTGTGTCGATTTTGCTCGAGTTTTGCTTTTTTTTTTGTTTTTCTGAGTCGGCTTGGCTGGCGACCTCGACACAGTATAATGTTGCCAAACTTGAAGGAATCCTACTTATTTAGAAAAGAAAAAGGATGTTTTGTGGGGTTATATTCGAAAGATACAAGTAGGCAATACCTAAAAATACCTTAAATGTACTTATTACTAACCACTGACTAAGAATATATACTTTTGTAATAGTATTTGTAAGAATTGAAGAAAGATTTATAGGAATTCTCGGGGAATATCTGGCAATACAATACATTCATAGCTAATGTGTGGAGAGTAACTACAAAAGTTTTAAAGTTCAGCTTCTTACTTTTGTAAATATTTCTTCAGTTGTTATTTGACTAATATAATATTTAAAATGGCTGGGGCTGGTGCTGCCTTTTACGTATACCTACATTTATGCTGAAAGGGAGCGCAGAAGACTCGAAAGACGTCAAATACGAGATGTTTGCAACCCATTTGAGGTTGCAGACGCGGAATTCCTGCACCTGTGGAGGATCACCAAACCTATGGCGCATTACCTCATTGCCAGGTTAGAGGTAGACTTAGCCCCTGGCAATGACAATGGCATACATGTCCATATAAAGGTAATTTGAATCTCTTCATCCCTATTATCCAAATTAGTAAAACCACAGATAATATAATGTAAAACTTTATTTAGTAGGTTATTATCGTAAAACTATGAATACCCACTAGCATCATCGGCCCGACATCATGTCGGTGGTCAATGAAAACTCTATATATGCTTAATTGTAATGTTTGTAGGTGTTGTGCTGCATCTAGTACTTTGCAAACGGAGGATACCAAAGGCAGTTGGGTCAAGACCATTCAATTCTAATCCCTAAATCTTTCTAAGCCCTCTGCCACCCAATCTTCTTTTGTAAAAAACACTAATACGAAAGTTATAATTTATACTTACATATTAGTTAATTTTTTTCTAAAAATTCTTGCAGGTGATGCTGGATACCCGCTTGAACCATGGCTGATGACCCCTATAAGAGGAGCTGAGCCTGATACACCAGAATATCGCTACACCAATTGGCATTGCCGTGTGCACAATGGTATTGAGCACACCAATGGCTACCTGAAAGGCAGTCTTAGGTGTCTTGGTGTCAATCGAGTGCTGCACTACACACCTCAAAAGGCATCATCAATCATTTATGCTGCTTGCACCATTTATAATATCATGAAGAGCTATGGGTAAGTTCTAGTATCCAAAAGATCTTGTATCTCATTTCTTATCTACCAAACTGAACTTATATGACTAAGTTAAAGTATTAGTGCAGGCAGTTTTACCTAAAGCAGTTATTTTTTTCAGGGTTCCTCTAGAACAAGTAGCTCCAAATGCAGCTCGTGGTGCTGTAGGACCAGTGGAAGCCGATTAAGTAGAAGATCGATACGCACAGGCGCAAGAAAAAAGGCAGAATTTAGTTAGGGCCTGCTTCACGTAATTGCCATTCGCGTCTATGGGGGCCAAGTCCGGATTGGTGGACATGTTAGTCTACTGGGTCATAAGTGATTTAATTCTACTTATTTAATAAAGACAATATTTATAATAATAGCACACATTTTAATCAGTCTTTTCCCATGCATCAGATATAAATTACACCATGAAACAATACTTTCTAGAAATCACAAGATTCAACTTAAGCTTTAATACCTAAATCACAGATAATCTAAATTACACTTGATAAAAGAACTAAAATTTTACACATAATAATAAAATAACATCACACTTTAATTAAATCACAATCAACGTAAACGCAGCATAAATAAATCGCCTCCCCTAAAGTTAGAGAACACATGAAAACTGCTGATGTTAAACACCAGCTTGCAAACACTTATTTTAACAAAAATTAGAATTTAAGTAAGTTGACAGTACATATAATGAATTATTGAAGTCAAAGTCAAATGTTTTTATTCAATATAAGTACAGGTACAGTACATTCATTGAAAGTCAAAACATTTGCCTGGCACTGGTCTCTTGGCATTGAAATTCTACCGTTGGTTTGGAAGCCCTGGCTCGGAGAAGAACCAACAAGAAACTCCGGCTTTCAGGATTTTTTGCCCAGTGCCAGTTAAAAAAACAAATTATAAAGAAACATAAAATTATCTTTGCACATATAGCTTAGATGCACTCATATTATTATATCTACTACTAGCTATTTTCTGGTGTATGTAAACTGATTTTAGTTTATTCTATATATTATTATTTATAAAAGATTTTTTGTTACCTACACAAACATAAGTTTTGTTTATTAATTTATGCAACTTTCTTAATCTTTTCCTACAATTTCTTGACATACGGGTGGCAGAAGCACTGACGCCGGTCTTCATGACAAGGCGCTGATACAGCTGGTTAGCTTCTGCAGATTATAGTCTCTTCACCTCCGTGTTAAGGGATCTCACCACCTCTTCGGACTCACGCAGGGCCAACTTCAGTTGTGAGATCTGCAACATGGCATCTTCATACTCCAAATAGCACTGATGGAAACCAGCCAGAGCACTGCGCACATAGTCCCGTTCCGCCACCACCTCTGCTAACTCACGATCTTTCAAAACCAATTCTGACTTTAACCTAGTGTTTTTTTCAACTATAAGTAACACTTCCTTCTCGCTATCTTCGTGCTCCGAGAATAGTCCGGAACACTTGTCTTTAGTAGCCTGAAGTTCACTTAGGGTGTTTCTGAGTTTTGTTTCCAGTTCACGAATGGTTTGAGACAGAGTATTCATTTTATAAGTCGCCAATGAGGTAGACAAGATAATAAATAATTGTATGTTGAATTGAAATTTTGTTAAGTTATTTTTAGTAGATTAAACTAGGAAACTAGAAAGAAATGCATCACACTTCAATTATACCACGAATATTTAGTACAATTATAACTTTCAAATATACTCAACGGTAACGGATACTTTAAGTGGATCAAAAACACTTTATATCAAAATAATTTACACTTAAAGCACTGTTAAGTATTAACTTATTTCGGTTTAAATAGTCTCAAAATGCTCAGAATGAGCATATAAACAAAAGTTTTTATAACCTCAAATTGTCTCTTGTCGATTGTTTGACCTCAGTGTTTGACGCATTTCTTTATGTTTGACGTTTGGTTGACAGCTTTGAGCGCAGATAGCTCGAGAAAGCTGAGTCGGCCTCTTCCGTTGTGTCGAGCTGAGTCGAATCGTGGGTCATCATCGCAATTTCGACTCGGGAAACGCCATCGACTCAATTCCTGTCGATTTTGCTCTGTCGAGCTCGATTGGTCATCATAGCCCGGCAGACATATTTTACGAGACTCTATGAATAATTTATTACAAGGGGAGTAAGGGGACGGACTCAACATCTTATCCGTCCCAATTGTCATCCTCACCTGCCCGCGCTAGTGGTTCTTCTTAGAATAGCTAGCGGCGACGACTCTAGGGTTGTCGCGGTGCTCCCTGCTAGACAACGAACGAGGCAATGGCGACCGAGCATAGGCGGTATAACCTAACACCCAGTGGGGCAACCTTCTGGAAGAGGCTTCAGTGGCCTGGGGAGACAAATACTCTCCAAAAGTTCTGGTGCAGAAGGCAACGGGAAACCACTGCACTATCTTCCCTAGTACTCAGCTTCATATGAATAAGGTTCAAATAGCAATGGCCCCGAGTGCCCGGCGTCCCTTCAATGGGACAGGGGTGCGAAGAATCCCCGGGCGGAAACCATTTAGAATAGCAACATGGAATGTAAGAAGCCTCAAGAGTCCCGAGAAAATGTTTAACGTGAGGAAGGAGATGACACGATTGAACATCGATATTTTGGGTATTAGTGATGTGAGATGGAGGGGATCCGGGAAACACCAGATTGATAAAGACTGTGATTTCTATTACTCTGGATCAGACGAGGCGTCGAATAAACACGGTGTAGGTATCATGCTCACGCGAAATATTGGCACATCCGTAACCTTTGTGCCTAAGTCAAACCGTGTCATGATGATACAGATTCAAGCTGAGCCAAGAAATATGAACATCATACAAGTCTATGCACCAACTCAGGATGGCACAGATCAGGAGATTGAAGACTTTTATGCAGAGGTGGAAGAGCTAATTAGAATCACTAAGAAGCATGAAATCAATATTGTCATGGGCGATCTCAATGCCAAAGTAGGAGTAGGAGAAGTTCAAGGAGTCGTGGGAAAATACGGACTGGGGGAAAGAAATGATAGAGGTGATACGTTTGTTCAGTTCTGTCAAGAAAAAGACCTCGTCATTGCAAACACATTTTTTCAACTACCACCAAGAAGACTGTACACTTGGACGTCACCTAGGCACAAACCTGACCATATAATGAGAAACCAAATTGATTTCATCACTATCAACAATCGATTCAAGAACTGCATTAAGAGTGTAAAGACATATCCTGGAGCTGATGTAAGATCAGACCACAATCCCGTAATCGCTGACTTGTCGTGCACACTCAAGAAAATCCGGAAAAAACAAAAGAACAGAATTGATATCCGAGCCATTCATGACGAGAAAATAAGACCTAGAGTGGCGAATGAGATTAATAAATGGGCCTTGGATAAAGAGAGGAAGGTACCTAAACCTGTCGAGCATATGTGGCATGATTTAAAGAGCAAAGTATCTGAAATCAATAAGGAATATCTTCGGCCTAGAAATTGGGAAAATAAGCAAATTTGGATGACGGATAAAATCTACAATCTCATGGAAGAAAGGAGAATACATAAAAGCACAAACCCAGAGAAATATAACTCCATAGATAAAATAATACGGAGAGAAGTGAGATTTGCACGTAACTCCTGGTACGAGAAAAGATGCGAACATGTTGCAAACCTAAATGCTAAACATGACGCATTCAATTTGCATAAAGAGATCAAGGCAATGGTCGGACACAAAACCCACACTCATCATCAACTTGTGGATGAAGATAATGTCCCAATTCTGGATATTGGCCGGAAGATGACTCTATGGGAACAATATATAGAAAATCTGTTTGCGGATGATTCTAGAGAGCGTGTTGTACCTAATTACAATGATCATGTGGATGATAGCCATAGTTTTCTGCAAGATGAAATTACAAAAATGCTTCGGCGCGCTAAATCTGGAAAAGCTGTAGGACCGGATGAGATTCACATAGAGATACTTAAGCTCATAGATGAAGAACACACTGCAGTGCTAGTAGACCTATTCAATCATGTCTATAATACTGGCCACATACCTGAGGACTGGCTGAAGTCAACTTTTATCACACTGCCAAAAAAGAAACACGCGAAAAAGTGCGAAGAGTTTCGGTCGATTAGCCTTATGAGCCAGGTCCTTAAGCTCTTTCTTTCGATCATACATGAAAGAATACGGACTAAGTGTGACGAACAGCTGAGCGATAGTCAGTTTGGATTCCGATCTGGAGTAGGCACGAGAGAGGCCTTATTTGCGGTACAGGTTCTGGTGCAAAAATGTCGAGACATGCAGCAGGATGTTTTTCTATGTTTTATAGATTACGAGAAGGCTTTTGATAAGGTCCAACATAACCGTCTCCTTGCACTTCTCACTGATATCGGGTTGGACAAGAAGGACATCCGTATAATACAGAATCTGTACTGGAATCAACGCGCTACTGTCAGAATTGAAGGAGAGGATTCCAAGGAAATTGACATCAGGAAAGGAGTGCGGCAGGGTTGCATTTTATCGCCGACTCTTTTTAACATATACTCGGAAGCGATAATGGCAGAAGCGCTGGAAGGTCTTAACTGTGGTGTTAAAGTGAATGGGCGGCTCATCAACAACTTGAGATATGCCGATGACACAATTCTTTTGGCTTCCACAGAAGCCGAGATTCAAGAGATTGTCGATCGAGTGAATGAATGTAGCGTCAAAGCTGGCCTTAGGATGAATGTTACCAAGACAAAGTTGATGGTCATTTCCAACAACCCCGATATCCAACCAAACATATTTGTGGCGGGTGAAAAACTGGAACAGGTCAATAAATACAAGTACCTCGGTACGTGGCTTACAGAAGACTGGGATAGTGAGGTTGAAATTAAGACTCGCATTGAAATTGCTCGCAGCGCCTTCGGAAAAATGAGGAAGGTCCTTTCCAATCGAAGTCTCAGGACCCAACTTCGCATACGTCTTCTTCAGTGCTACGTCTGGCCTATACTGCTGTACGGATGTGAGGCCTGGACTATTAAAGAGGACCTCAGGAAACGTATTGAGGCGTTTGAAATGTGGGCATACAGACGTATGATGAGAGTATCTTGGACTCAGAAAGTCACAAATGAGGAGGTCCTGCGACGAGTCGGTCAGAAACGCAAGCTTTTGCAGACCATCAAACAGCGAAAGGTCGCATACCTGGGGCATGTGCTTAGGCACGACCGGTATGAACTGCTGCAACTCATCATGATGGGAAAAGTTGCCGGAAAGAGACGACGTGGCCGTCGGAAAAAGTCTTGGCTGCGGAATATCCGCGAATGGACGGGGATTGCAAGTGCCGCCGAATTGTTCCGCCTTGCTAAGAACAAAATGGAGTATGCAGAGCTGACTGCCAACCTCCACTAGTTGGAGAGGCACTCTAAGAAGAAGAAGATGAATAATTTACTTACGTTTACATTACATTAATCTGTGCAATTTACCTACGAATGTTATAGCCCATAAAAACGATTGGGGATTTATGAAGAATAAGATTGAAGGTTGTTTTTAGGATTCCAGTTTGCTTAGTATTCCCTTGTCTGGCCTTACGTGGAACTGATATTGAGATAAGGGTCGGAGTAATTATTTATTAATGGTTTGATTCACGTGGATGTTTGACTTATATAAAATAGTTATACAGATATACGATAGTGAGATAGACGCTATACTATACCGCCGAGTGTGTATGAGAAGATGTATGTCACTCATGAAGCGAAAATGGTCTGTCAAAATCGGGACAAATGGGGATCCGTGATCTCTGCCTACCCCTGTACAGGGAATCAGGCTTGATGTGTATGTATGTATGATCCTACTCTCTTGCGTTCGCCACTATAACCAACTTAAATTATCATTCAAGGTTGGGACCAGCTCAGCCTATGAATAGAGAAACCAACTGACTACTAATAACAGTATGAATGACCTCATTAAGAATACAATCTCTTTTGTTATGCTTTATTTGTCTTTTGCACTTACTGTCTAGTAAAAAAAATTCCAAATACACGAATTTAGCGTTTGTTTGAATTATTACTATTTCGTTCAATCGTATAGAGTACTTTAATAAGCTTTAATGCTTATTAAAGCATCAACCTTTTTCAATATAGCTGCTAAGCTATTTGCCTATAATATGTTTATCTGACTGTCGTGAATTCAATTATTATTTAGGAATAGATAAATATATGATTAGAACCAGATTATATCATAAAATGATTACATCATAACACTATTGTGGCAGAGTAATCAGAGGCTTGAGTGCCCATCTTCGAAAATATGTCTTATAGTCGTGAAGCATATGTATGTATGTAATGATAGACAAGAGTATGCTATACAAAGTCTACCATATAAAAAGTCTAAGTGTTTATACAAGTATTAAAAAACTTTGACCTTTATTCAAATATACAAACTACTGTTTGTTTCCTGAATGAAAGTAAAATAATAATATAAAAAGTAACAAAGCTATAGAGTCGCTTTAAGAAAAAGCTAAAAGCTTCGATTCATGTTGTGGAACAGATTGCTTTCGCCATTCTTCTTTCTTAGCTGCTTTACAAATAGTTATACATACATATTATACATATATATTCAACCCTGTACTTCCCGAACGGGATAGGCAGAGACTTTCGATCACCACCTGGAACGATCCTGATAAATCTCTCTTGCTTCACTCACATACATGCTTTTCTGTTCTTCACACTACGTACATCTGCTTTGAGAATTATGTCCCCAAAATACTAACTTTGAAATAATTATAATTGACTTAAAAAATAAAAAGCTAAGTAGCTGTCTTTATTATAAAAAAATGAAACTGAAATTAAATGAAAATCTTCTTGAGATGACAGATTATGTATGTATGTTTTGATTGCACGTCTCTTCTCGGTCACTTTTGGTAGCTAAATCGCATATTGAGGTAAATAATTACAGCAAATAGTAATAAATTGTTCTTACATTACGTAATACGCTAACAGCTTGTATTTAGCTGTTATTATTCATATCCCAAACTATTTCAGGAGTTATTATAATTTAATAACATTTCCGAAGACCTTATTCTACACAGCATTGTAAGAATTGAATAGCGGCATAGATGGGTCACCATTCAAAATATTTTAGCTAAAAATAGAAACACTTTTGTCGTACCTTTTAAGAAATTTATGCCCAAAATTAAGTTACTTTTGTACGCATCTTGTCGATCTTCAACGATGGAAGTATATATATATATATAGCAATAGTTAAAGTATACATTTATATGTATATAATAATACTACGGTGAGGGAAAAAATCGTGAGGAAACCTACCTGTTTCCAGAACAGGTAATAGTTAGCGCTTGTAAATGGCGACATCGCTGACCACCTGTAACATTGAGTACTAACTATCTGGTTAACACGTGGTTCGAGGTGGCCATAGAATTACTACCTTCGCAAATGTGGAAATGGAAATCTGAACCTCTGACTACCCCGTAAGGGTTAATGGTCGTGAACGCGTACGTTTTTAATAATATCGTTCATACATACATACACATTAGATAAATTTATTATCTTTAATTCCTTTCGCTGAAGAAGAACCTCGGAGACACGATAATATCTCTTATGTCACTTTTTAATATATATATATTTGAGTTGTGATGTCATATGAATCATGGCTAACAGGTTGCTAACCCATCACCCACTATATTCCATTGCCCCTAGTCCCTTAGTTGTCTTTTATGACATTCAGGTAAAAACGGCAGCTAGTTAGCATTATTTTACGTATCATAAAAGCACTGTAGCACGAGTAACGTCATTCATGTACAAAATTCATATTAAAATTGAGACTAATCATTTCGAATGTCATACCAACATATTTATATTTCGTAAGCCTTTGTATCCGCAAACACAAGAATGAAAATAGTGACATCAAAGTAGCAATATTAAAGCCATAAATCATTAGCTGTATAATATATGTATAAATGACTTTATTACGTATAAATATAAGAACAGTTAGATAAACAAACAAAATAAAACTAAATCATTACGTAGTATAAAACAAAGTCGCTTTCTCTGTCCCTATGTCCCTTTGTATGCTTAAATCTTTGAAACTACGCAACGGATTTTGATGCGGTTTTTTAATAGATAGAGTGATTCAAGGGGAAGGTTTATATGTATAATAACATCCATTAAATAGTGGAGTGGGCTGTATATTTTATTCCCGTGCAAAGCCGGAGCGGGTCACTAGTGTACTTGTATATATAAAGCATATATAATACTAAATATATATGCTTTATAATTATGTATTAGTTCCTAGATTTGAATGTAATAACTGTAAAGGAGTCGACTACATCCAAAGAATGATTCAATAATGTACAACTTACTTTTTTTTAGTTATATCCAAATGAATGAACCTTTATATTTATAGAATCTTTATAGAGTCCCCTTCTAAACCCCAAAATAGCTTGAAGAGGCATCAAAACCTACCTGTCCTATCTTTGATCAGAAAAAGTGCCTGTATTAACATTTTTGATTGAAGATTCTTATCTCGCTTTTACGTTGCTTTGGTAGTATAAAAGTAATGGCGTTTTTACTGGTATTTGTTTAATGGGGAGGAAAACAGCTGTACAAATATGGGCTATTTAATATAGTCAGGCTATTGCGGAGGCTATAGTAGTAATAGTCATTGAAATCATTTTTGTTATTTTTAACAATGACATATTATGTCAGTTAGATTATATATTGAAAAAGCATAACATTATAAGTAATTATAACCACCGAATGTATAAGGAGGTGTATCGATGGTGACGTGAAAGTGGTTTGAAAGGGTTGAGACGAATGGGAATCCGTGAACTCTGGCTAAACTTATTTAAAGAAACCAGCGTGATGTGTATTTATGTATGTTGTAAAATGTAAGAAATTAGTTACGATATTGCAAAGTATAATATAATTTTCACTATCATAATTTTCATAGTTACTTTACAATGAAATCAATACATTAATTAATATAATATTTTTTGCTATAATTAATATATATTCATTAATTTACTCTTTCATCGAAACATGTTTAATTTACCCATCATTTCATGAGTAATTCATTAACTATCTTTAATCGTTATCCAAAAACAACCGCAAATATTATTTACAGCAAAATATCAGTGACAGTTTGATATTTAATCACTGAGTATCATAAGTACATACTGATATACACATATGAATTTAATGCGTGGGCGGTAATACTCGTATTAATAATATTATTTTCAATATTACTGTGACGGAAAACATAGTATGGAAACCCGCCTGTTTCCCGAACAGGTAATAGTCAATCGCGCACGGCTGACCACTTATCACATTGAGTACTGACTATCTGGTCAACACGTGGGTTCGAGGTGGCCATAGAATTACTACCTCCGCAATTGTGGAGATGGACAAGTGATCTCTGACTAATAGTAGTAAAAATGTTTATTGTTATCAATTGTTAATAATACATGAATAAATTATAAGTGCTACTAAGCCACCGGTATGTTACATTTGGGCTCATAAAAACCGTGTAAAATATTATTTATTCTTTCGCAATAGCGGTGATGGTCACACGGACCTCTGACTACCCCGCAAGGGTTAATAGTCTTGAAAGTGTGTATATTTGTATTTAATGTCATTTTTAGAACATGAATGAGTCAACACGACTCATTGTTGACCAATTCTATCATGATAAAAGAAAATAAAGAAAAACATAGTTCGCTAGCTACGTATTTACTGTCCTTCCAGCTACGGATGTTGTTTTGTACTACGAGTTTCTCTTCCGTTCCTCTTGTACTACGAACGTTGTTCTTTTTGGATTCATATAGCCTTCGTGGAAATAGGTAAAAGTACTTATTTGTTTGTTGTTTCATATTATTTCATACCTACCACTTTACAGAAAAAAGGGGAGTGATGTGTATGTATGCAACCAGCTAACTTCATCTCGGCCAGTCGTAAGATGAGACTAAGAGATTTAGTGTTTTTCTCTGATAGGCTAGCTACAATCAGAAATATTCCGTATGTCTATAAATAATAATAAACTACTCCGCAATCGCGGACATGGACGATTATATCTCTCTCTACGATGATGTTAAAATGTCAGTTTCTGTAAAAATATCATTATCTACATTTATGATTTTATCACCAGAGGTTTTGTCCAACCCGTTGGGTAATATAGAAGTGCTGTGTATGAAAACTACCTTTGTAAAGAACTTAACAAAGACAACTTCGTAACTTTATTCAAAAGCTTGCTTGTCCTAGTTAGGAAGTAACTTTTGCTTCTGTGTAAAAGTACAAGTAACAAAATTGGTACATGTAAAATACATTCATAGTTTCAAATTTCATACATAGTTATTTTTAACCCTTTGAACGCTACGCCCTCTGTAGATCGAGAATACCAAAGTGTCATGAATTGGTTATAACTTCATAATTCTTTGAAATATGACAAGATTTGACCAACAGAAACACTTTTGCCAACTAAAAAGCTGTTACCTATGAAAGGAATCCGAATGCCTCACAAACTTCATTCTTAATTCCTTTTATAGGTAACTGGACGTCTGAGAATCGGACACTCGCGATTTATACTCATTTTATTTACCATATGAGAACCGGTCATATCACGATAAATTAATAGAGATATACCTTTATATCACCTGACGTTTCGACCCAGTTGCATAGGCCGTGGATCCGGTCTCATATACATACATACATACACATCACGCCTGATTCCCTGTAGAGAGGAAGGCAGTGATCACGGATCCCCATTTGGCCTGATCCTGACAGACCACTTTCGCTTCATTGACACTCATACATCTTCTTCGTAAATGAAATAAATACATACATGTTTCCATATGTCTTTTACAGGGTATATAGAAACTATGACGTATATTGTCAGTTTAATTATATTTAGCATAACTTTTGGGATCGTTCCATTGATATAAAATAATGTTAATACATTATAATTCATGCTAAAAAGTAAACGGATGTGATTCAATGACTCCTAGGTTCTGCCCACCCCGAAAGGGATTAAAGGCCGTGAATGTATGTATATGTATTTTTTATTTATTTTTTTAACCCCAATGCCTCAATGATTTCAGGGCCAAAATACATCTAGCTATTAATATTGTATTTTAGTACCTAACCAGCCTTAGCCTAAAACCTTAGGAGCTTGTGCAATATGTGTGCACTCATATACGAATTTATATACTCACACATTTAAATCACTTTCTGGGTAGACAGAATATCTCATTGATTACTTTAACATATCTGAAAGTAGCTGAAATGACCTGGTTCAATATTAATGACAGATAGCTAGCCCATCGCCCAATATTCATAGACCCCTAGTCCCTAAGTCACCTCCTACGACATTCCAAATATGAATATGTGTGCCTCACGTATTATTTTTTATCCTATGCTAATATTTGTGTGTGGGCGTCAGAGATTTGTATCAACGCGGGTTAAGCCTTGGCGAAATCGTGACAGGAATAACTATTGGGATTTTGTAAACAATGGATTCATTTAAACTGTTGTTCGAAACTGGACAATATAAAACACACATACTGAAAAGAAGAAAAAGTTAGATGTACTTATAACCACCGAGTGTGCATAAGTGTCAATCAAGCGAAAGTGGTTTGTCAGGATCGGGACAGATGGGAATCCGTGATCTCTGCCTGTACCTCTACAGAGAGACGGGTGTGATGTATATGTATACATACTGAAACTTAAATGTTTTTATTCAAAGTACAGTACATTCATTGAAAGTCAAAACATTTGACTGACGCGGGTTGTTTCTTACACATATTCTCTTAATATCAATGGTTATTTTACCTTATTATAGTCTAGCCATATCTAATATTCTAAAAGAAACTGGAGAACTAGATTAAAAAATAAATAATGGACGGAATATTTTAATGTGGCATATTTATAGATTGCTATCCCATCGCTTAATGGATTCGATTTATTCTTAGTACCTTATTATAACATTCCGTGCTGGGAAGAATATCTCCTCAGTCACATTCAACAACAATATCGACATCTTGATGGTCTTCATATAGAATATTACAATCAGATTACTAGCCCATCGCCAAATTGATTTCATTCACCTCCTAGTCTCAATTAATACTACATGCCGAGAAGAAGGTCAGCTAGTTAGCATTATATTTGAAATACCAGACTAGCATGGTATTATTAATACAAAGTAACTGCCATTTACTAAAGATTTGACTTAGAATTAAGTAACAATATTCAGACATATATTTATATTAATAAACGTAGCGTTATACATGTGTTTTAGTTTTTGTAACAAAACTATTTACGATAGAAAATAATTTCAACTACATTGTATAAAAGAAAACAATAACTATTTTCGTTGGAAAAACACCAGTGAATAAGTCAATCGTAGACAGATGAGTCAGTCTGTTTTCCTCATGAGATATTTGGGTTAATGACTCATTACTTAGGGGTGCCGAGATGATTTCTCTGATTAATTGTGCGATATCATTGTTTTAATTATAGCTCATGTAAGTAACAATCTATCTCTCTCGAACGGCGACCTCGTCTCGGTAAACGTAGTGTAGGACGCCCCCCTACCAGATGGACTGATGACCTGAAAAAGGTCGCTGGTAGTGGTTGGCTGAGGGCCACGAGTGATCGTGTTTTGTGGCGTTACCTTGGGGAGGCCTAAGTCCAGCAGTGGACTGTCATAGGCTGATTGATTGATTGAAGTAACAATGTCATGTACTATTTTTGAGCCTATGTTGTAATTGATAAATTGACTTGAGAGTCTATGAGCAGTTGTATGGAAGTCAATGAAGGAAGCGAGCGCGTCAACGAACCGTGATATCTGTCTACCCCTCTACAATGAAACGGGTGTAATGTGTTTGTATGTATATTCACGTGGGTTACTTATATTTAGATTATGTGGTTAAGTTGGCTATATCTCTCAAACTGTAGTACTCTTCCTTCAGTATTTGATTATAATAATAATGGCAATCGGAAATATAAATAGAGTTCTGTAATATGCTTAGAATAAAGTACCTAGCTTTATTTAAAGGATTTTAATAAGAATTAATTGGTGAAATTTCATTTCTTTATTTCAAAATTGACGGAACAATATTCTGTAGGAAATCTTTAATAACCTCGATACTAAAGTTTTATCGAATATATTTTCTAGGACATTGTGCTCATATTCAAACAGAAATGTTTATAAATTAATATTTTAATAAGACAACATCTAATATTGTCAGCAAAAAACTTGTCAACGACAGATTTACAAAAAGTTCAAGAAATTATAATTCTGTAAACTTCTCAATACTGTCAGCAAAAAACTTGTTAACGACAGATTTACAAGAAATTATAATTCTCTACACTTCTCTTCATATCCATAAAAGGACTAAACTATACATATTTAAATATTGCAGAGGAATATTATACGTTTATCAGGAAAGGAATTGTCAACGAGCTAGAAACAAGTCCAAGAAATGTCTTGTCGTAAGATAATGAGGTTGTTGTCAAGTTGACGGTCCACCGCTAGAGGCGTTACGGTTGAAAATTATGTGAAAAAGGCGACATAAAGCCTTTAAATATGGAAAGAAGGGCTTATGCCCATTTAGCTATATAAAGAACTTAGCTTTGACTTAGAACTTAGTTTTAACATACATACATACACATCACGCCTGATTCCCTGTAGAGGGGTAGGCAGAGATCACGGATCCCCATTTGTCCCGATCCTGACAGACCACTTTCGCTTCATTGACATTCATACATCTTCTCATACACTCTCGGCGGTTATAAGTACACCTAACGTCACCTTTTTTCAATATAGCGTCTAACTGACTGTTATACGTCTTATTAGGCCGGCCCCTACGTAACTGCCGTTCCACTTCACTCATATAATTAATCTTTTTGTCAATCTGCTATCATTCATCCGCATAACATGACTTAATTCTTTACTATTTTATTGCAGTATAAGAAGTTTGATGATTAATGAATGCGGTGTTTCCTAACATAATTAAGGTTCATACTTTTTATGTGTAAGCAATTATGAATGTTTTGAATTCGTGAAATATTACATAATTTGAACATGATTGGTTTTAATGACCAAAGTTCATTTATGAACTTTAAATTTGATAAACACACGTCAATAATATCCAAATGGTAGATGAAGCAAGATTATAGTATTTTTGGTTTAGTAAAAAAATAAATGTTATTGTTTAAAAATACCTCAGAAAAGTATGAATGTAAGTAGATAATATAATTTTTTTTCATACTATAAATTCTTTACCTATATTACACGTTAATTTCAGGCACGCCCTTTCACATCGCAAAACGTATAATGTACTTATGTGCTTCATTTGAAGTAAAGCATGTTAATTATATCGAAGCGTGACCTATCTGAGTTTCATCTCTCTAGGGAGCCTTTGCCGGTTTAAGGGTGTCCTTACGGCCCTTAAGAGATTTAGTTAGAGTAATATACTTTAAAGTTGCATACACTTTCGTTTGTGAGGTAAACTGCCGTCGTAAGAAAAAGGGCACAACTAATATTTTGATTAAAAACGAGCAATAACTATTACCTGTTGGGGTAGATTTCCAGCAATATCTAATAATTTGCCACAATTTTATTTTTTCAGAAGTTTTCAATACATGAAACATAAATGGCACTGTAATTATAATTTGATTTTTATATTATATTCTTCGCTCTTATTAGTAGCAGGGTGATGTTATATAGCCTAAAGCCTTTCTCAATAAATGGTCTATCTAACACAAAAAGAACTTTTGAATTCGAACCAGTAGTTCCTAAGATTTGCGCGTTCAAACGAACAAACAAACAAACTCTTCAGCTTTATAATATAAGTATAGATGGGTTATATACATATGTATTGAGAATTAAATAAAAAAAAGATCATCTGCTCCATTTTTTGTAGAATTTTATCTTAAAGGAATTTGGAGATACAATAAGCATACAATAGGTTTCCACACTATGAAGCAGAATATGGTAAAAACTTTAATCCCAATTATCTCTATTTGACCAAAATGATAGATGTGCCCTTCTCTCGTACGACGGCAGTATAGTTGGGGTTCTATAGTTTTCAACTAGCATACACTTTCGTTAATGCAGCCCTTTTAGAACAGAGAGTTTGATATGATGGGGGTCTGTAATGTAGACTACCCTTCTGTAGGGTAACGTTAGTGTTTTTCCAGGTCTGACAAAGACCCGTGTTCTTAGCAGGGAATTAGGATAGCGTTTTTACACTTTTATCTTTTATTACGTTTTTTAAAACTCAAGAGTAGTTGAAAATTTTAAATTCCTTTTCATTATATCATAGCAACATATTTTTATTACGATAGACAAGATTTCAATGAATTAAAATCGTATATATAAAACACAGATTAACATATTTTAGACTATGCTAGTCTGTGTTGCCCTTCTTCTAAGGATATCGAACGAGGTAACAAAGGAATGAAGGTTTATATTAAGCAGACTAGGGGACAATAAAATCAATTAAGCAATGGGCTACCAACTTGTCACCAATGTTCATCTTATATCGCAACCCCAATATTCATACTAAAAATTTACCTTGGACTTACTATCGTCTCTGCAAAGGTTCTGTTCACTCTAATAGGGATAAGAGTACGTTTGTGTATTATATGTACTATGTTTTATCGTTTACCAAACCAAACAATCAATACTGTACTAGTTGAAACGTAAATTGAGAAATAACAAGCTAAACATACATACACGTCACGCTCGTTTCCCTGTAGAGGGGTAGGCACAGATCACGGATCCCCATTCGATCCTGATGAATTACTTACGCTTCATTGACACTCACACACCTCATACACACTCGGCGGTTTCACTACATTTCTAATGTACTATATACACTAATTTAAAAAAGTACACTTTTTGTGTCCAACATCTCTTTATCTCCTTTATTACTCTAATTAAAAGCAGTCAGCAAAGGACTGGTAACCCATTTGCATGTATAAGGACACTGTAAATGAAGTTCCTACGTGATACCAATTGCATTCTTTCTTGTTTGAAACTTGTTCCGCTCCAGTTCGTAGCTACAAAATGCATACGTAGTTTCAAGAAGGCTCTATCGGGGAAGGCTTTTGTCTAACTTTTTTGACGTATAACGTTGTTTTCACTGTTTGGGGATACAGTTTTTAATTATAGAAATATATTTACAGGTTTTACTTTAGTCATATCTAAAACACTATAAGGAATAAAAGCAACAAAGTACAATTTTATGAATATTCCACAAATTTTCGTAGTTTTAATTTTGTGAATATTTCTAAAATTTTCGTTTGATAATTAAGATAAGCTTAATAAATCACTACATACTATAAAACAAAGTCGCTTTCTCTGTCCCAATGAAAAAAATGTCCCTTTGTATGCTTAAAACTTTGAAACTACGCAACGGATTTTGATGCGGTTTTTTTTAATAGATAGAGTGATTCAAGAGAAAGTTTTATAAGTATAATAATATCCATTAAATAACCAGAAGTGTAAAGCCGAAGCGGGTCGCTAGTATTCTAATAATAAGGTTTGGAATTTTCTGCCTACATATGCAACACTTATTTCGAGCAAATTGTATCATTTTATATTCGTGTTAGTTAGAGTTATTCCTAAAAATACAATGAGCAGAAAGACACATGCTTTTGAGTTTAGTTCTTTTTAGTCTATCACGTGCCAAAATCCCGTTTTTATTGAATAGTTGAAACTGTTTTTGTTATTGGCATTTCCGGGTATACTACGAGTATTCGTAGCTAGCGGAAGTATACGGAAATTGCATCCGGTGAAATTTCCAGTGAAGAATTATATTCACTATTGTCGATTTATGGACGGTGGAATTTGGATTTTGGTTGAAATTTAATTTAATTTCCGATTCAATTAAATAATATTGGTAAATACATATGTATATACATATGCCCGATTTCCTATAGAGAGGTAAATATTTACATATTACGGATCTACATCCGTCCCGATTCTAGCAAACCACTTTCGTTTCATTGACAAGCCTCCGTGTATACACTCGGCGGTTATAGGTACTTAACGGCATGCTTTTTCATGTCGTGTTCGTAAATTACTTTAATTATAATGAATTAATTATATTATATTATGACGTTAGAATATGTATGAATGGATATTAAATACGTCAGTAATTATTGATATTTAAATTATTACATGTACACAAATAACAAAACACAACTTCTATAGTAAAAGAAAACATTACAAAGAAAATTGTCTAATATTATTAATACTCTATTTATACATACATACACATCACGCCTGATTCCCTGTACAGGCAGAGATCACGGTTGCCCCTCTGTCCTGTTCCTGACAAACAACTTTCGCTT
This sequence comes from Leucoptera coffeella, assembly GCA_030578115.1. Lineage (NCBI taxonomy): Eukaryota > Metazoa > Arthropoda > Insecta > Lepidoptera > Lyonetiidae > Leucoptera > Leucoptera coffeella. Next base: position 23,716 of record JAMBLF010001536.1, read on the forward strand.
CATTGACACTCATACACCTCTTCTGACACACTCGGCGGTTATCGTACTTCTTCACCATTTTTCAATATGGCGTCTATCTGGCTATCATATTATGTCCTATTGGACCGGCTTCTACATAATCTATGTATTCTATTTATAAAACATAAACATAAGCTTCACGACTTGTGTATACACACTCCATTTTTTAATATGTCGGGGTTGTCAGAGGCTTGAATGCCCATCTCCCAAATTTCGAAGGCATTTTAGGTATGGGTCATTCGAACATATATTGTATTCTATTTATATTCCTGATTAATAGATTGTAATGTAATATTACTAATAGCCAACAAGATTATCTCCAATCGTTCAATCTTCTATCTTTTGTCTGCATAATACATAAGCTATCAAAGGATGAATTGATATATTGAATAATTTATTTAATGGATTAAAGTAAGTCGCATGTTGTATTCTGCCTGGTATGTCGTAAAGGCAAGACCGTTGGGGCTAGTTTAGTTTTATATTGGATGATGGAATAACAACCCTTGATTTAACATACATATGCATTCACGTCCTCTAATCCCTGTCGGGTGGTCAGAACCTTGGAAACGATTATTTCTCCAAGGTCACTTTTTACATTGAATATTGGGGTTGTGATTAAAAATGTATGTATAATAATATTAATCAATTTATACCATCTCAAGATTTTGATATTTAAGATTTTTCCTGTTTATCTAAAACCTTAAAAAGTAGCTAGTTGTTTTTTAACATAGGCGAATAGAATCTCAAAAACATTCCAACACTTTTGTCAGATTCATAGTTAAGGTTTGGAGTACGATATTAATATGATTGTGACAGAACACTAACAACATCGAGCACTGATTTCTTGGCCACCTCGTATGAAAGAATCAAAAACCTTTACCAAAAGAATCATACATTATTTTATTTTTGTCATCAACATTATAAAATGGTAAATAATTAGTAACTGTTCTTCTTACATCCCTTACAACTTCGAATCTTTCACAGCTTATTACTTTATTCCACGTGGGACATTAGTTCACTAATTAACTATGACGGCGATACAACTGTGTACAACTGTGTAGACTGCTAAAATTCTGTCTATCACAGTTGTGCCTCGATAGTCACTCAATAGCGCATCAGTAGTGCTTCAGTTGCAACTCAATAACACACGCGCTAGCAATTGAGTTTAAACAAAGCTTTCAAAATTGTAAAGTACCAAAAATAACGCGATTTAACTGATATTGAGGCACGATTAATTAGTGGAGTAACTTTTTTGTACTTCAGACGCAGTTCGATGGCGCTTCAGTGGCGTAAAGTCGTTAGTGGAGTACCAAAAGTGTCAAATTACTGCCACTGAAGTATTATGTATCACTAAAGAACTAATATTGTGCCTGAAATGCATTAGTAGACAAACAAAAGACACGCGTTCACGACTATTAACCCTTGCGGGGTAGTCAGATGTTCAGGTGTCCATCTCCGCAATTGCAAAGGTAGTAATTCTATGGATACCTCGAACCCACGTGTTGACCAGATAGTTAGTACTCAATGTGACAGGTGGTAAGCCATGTAGCCATTTACAAGCACTAACTATCTCGGGGAACAGGTAGGTTTCCTCACGATGTTTTCTCTCACCGTATAATTCGATGCATTTCGTAAATGTATATTTATTACGAAACTGTACATAAAAATTCATTAAACTTCATTCTGCAATAGTAGACTAAGGCCCCTGATCTGCAACCTACATACCCACCAAGACTTCTTATCAATTAGCGAGCTCTCTCAAACTGTCTCGCTGCATTCGTATCGCATAACTCAATTAAGGCCTAAGTGGACGTAAATTAGAAGGAACAGTAGCGGCCGCCATTAAAAATGTAACTTAGTGAATTAGTACCTATTTCTTCTCATGTACAAGTTTAATGAGCTAAGCGAGATTTGTTAGGATTTTTCGATTTATGTATGTTGTTAAATAAAATAGGTATGTATGTCCGAATATGCAACTATTAAGTAGGTTACGTAGGGGCCGGCCCAATAAGACACATGACAGTCAGATATATATTGAAAAAGGGTGGTTAGAAGTACCTATAAACGCTGTGTGTGTATAAGAAGGTGTATGAGTGTCAATGAAGCGAAAGTGGTTTGTCAGGATCGGGACAAATGGTGATCCGTGATCTCTGCCTACTCCTGTACAGGGAATCAGGTGTGATGTGTATGTATGTATGTTAAATGTACACAATTGAAGTATAAATAAAGCTTTTGATAATATAATAATCAAGCTAGAATATTTTACTTAGTTGGAAACATATCAATCTATAATTACTAGTAGAAATTGTAATGCATTTCGAAACCTATAATTCCATTTCATTGAAATTCACGTTTTGTTAACCTTTTGTTAACCTGCCGACCGTTAGGGAAGACACTTTGATATATCTATATTCAAATATTGAGCAGATCTATGACGTAGAAAGAATTCTAACTAGCTGCCTGCCCTATTTAATAAGCTGTTGAAAGATGCTAACTATTGTCTAATGGGTCAGAAACTGGTCACCATAGTAATGTCAAATTAACTCTCATAGTTACTCAAAAATTACACCGAAAAATGTCTCCAAAGTTCATCATAGATTATATATGTATGAGTGAGTATACGTACATAGGTTCGCAATCTACTATGTAATATTAACAACATCATTACTTACAAATACTAATAAGAAATGTGATCACATTTATGTCGAATATTAGTAACTAATATCCTGAAATTACTTAGCCTCTAGTAATTTAATCTTTAACCTTTCGTAAAGAAAATAATAAATAAGATATTAATGTTTAGAGAACCGATATTATAACTAAATATTTTCCACCCCCGGAAATACGAGTATATTTGATACGGTATAGAGCTATCAAAATAACAAACAAGTTAATGGAAGGTAAAGGATCATTTTCCCGTTTATTAGAAATAAAGTTTCGTATCTTTATACAAGTATGTATACGACGTTACATATACTCTGGACTTTTTACCTTTTTTCAGTGGACAGAACTTCGGAAATGTAATGTCTAAAGTTAACAGTATTTACTTTGGATAAAGAGATGGGATTAATATACAATATTGTTGAACAGTTGCTATCACATCGCCCAATATTTTTTTTACACATGACATTCTGGAAATAATGGGAGTTACAAATTATTATATTAAGACAATATTTAATAAACTATACCAATATTTTCGCTTAAGTGTAACAGAGGAGATTATCATTTCATAATATGTATCATTATGTATCATTATATCCACGTCTCAAATAAAAGCAAAAAGTCAGGATGTTTTACAAATGAATCCTGACACGAGCCAAATTGTCAAAACTGACCTTTGAAATTAGAATATCCAAATGAACATACATCTAATTGCACGAAAAGAATGACGCGTATCAAGCGTAACAATTTGTTTTAAAATCGCTATAGAATATGTTAAGGTTTCCATGCGTTTCCCTGACCCTTTTTACCTTAATAGGATTTCGAGAAATGGGTCTCTCTGATTGGGAATGTGTGGCCACAGCAAACAGGTTAATATTCTAATTGGGGCATTGTTTGCATATACTTATTCGGATTGGACGGCCACAATTTGATACCCTTTTGGAAAGGACATTTTGTAAAGTGTGTTTTTTACTTATAGTTTTTTTACTAGAGTTTTGTCGCTTTTGAAAATTTGACTTTGGAGACTGAATACGTCTTTATAATTACATTTTTTGCTTATTTATATGGCATTTATATAACATGTTGTTAGCCTATAAGAAAGATTATGACTACATTTTAGTCACTTTTTAAAACATTCCTGTAATGTCTTCTTCTTCTTTAATTCATGTATTTACTTGTATTAACCAATTTTTTAATACTCAATATAAAGTTGCTTTATTTGGTTTTACTAAGTTTATCCTTTCATTATTATTGTTAGTAAACCAATAGTTTAGTTTCAGGTTTTTGGCCAAAACAAGCATGTTTCAATTAAAACATACCCGAGTTTTCACATTTCAATTTGTATAGTTAATGAGGAAATGTTTATAATGTTTACGAGAGCCCAATGGATTGGATCTGTTAGTAACAACTTTTATGCCTAAATTAAAAAACTCCACTTAGCTCAGTAGTTTGGGGCTTGAGTCCGTATCAGTGGGTACAGAGTTCAAATCCCGCTTGAGCATGTAGCAACGAAAATGAATTTTGACTAATTTCTGTGTACATTTTTGTAATAAAAATACATTTACGTAATGCATCGAATATTACGGTGAGGGAAAACATCGTGAGGTAACCTACCTGTTCTTTGAACAGGTAATAGGCAGTGATTGTAAATAGCGACATGGTTTAACCACCTGCCTCAATGAGCACTGACTTTCTGTTCAACACGTAGGTTCAAGGGACATAGAATTCGCAACTGTGGAGATGGAAACCTGAATCTAGGACTACCCCGCAAGGGTTAATTGTAGTGAACGCGTTTGTCTTTTTTGTCTAAAAAACTTAGGAACGACTTTACGACAGGTTTAATATTGAGACAATGGCGAACTATTAAGACATATAGAATTAAGTCATTCAGAAACCTTTAAGTACTAGTCAATATGTATATGTATTTAAAGTTCTTTATGTAAATTATCATCGAAATTCAATCCACCACCAAAATATAAGTTTGCTGGCTTTGATCCCTTTAAGGGTTAAACTTAAAAACAATATTATATATTCAGTTTTAGTGCGGAAATACTAATGTAATGCATATTTCCCCATTAAGCTTAAAAATATGGCAAAACGGTTCACCTATCACGTTGGGTGCTGTCTATTTAGTGAAACGCGGGCTTTGAGTGGCTCATACCTTATATGCCTTTGAAATTTCGGAGGGGCTCTCAAGCCTTCGACTATCCCGCCGAAATATGGGTGCTGTCGGACTGCATCAAATACTGAGACAGCACCTTTTCACTGCATCAAGTGCCTACTCCTTAATATTGTGTTTGTGTCAAAGTGTGCCTATAATAGTGTTTTATTAAAATGTTTATAAGCAGTGAATAAATTTTTTTCTTTCTTTGAAAATGAAATAGGGAATGTGTATTCACAAGTCGTGAAGCGTATGTATTTAAGTACTATGTTACCTTAAATTCAATTTGTCTGAAACTCAAATGACAGAGTCTAAAAAATTAATGTCATTTCCATTACTAACCTCTCAAGTTACATCAAGATATCACTTAACTTTAACTTACTTTTCGTCCATTGCAAACAATGTTAATTAATGTGAAACTGTTCCAGAAAGACCTATTTTAGGTTAACTGAAAATAGCTTAGACTTGAATGATACGATTTTAAATTGTATTAAGTATTAGAAAATGACGGAAACCTAAATTTGATTTAAATATGGCAGGTATTTATTATAATGTATAATCAAAGTGGCTGAAATCAAGATGGCCAGGCAACAATAATAAATACAAATAAATAATAACTTTTATTATAATTTAAGTCCGTGTATGGACGGACGTGGACGGAAACGAATTTTTTTTTACCCACGGCCATGGCCATTGCAACTCGGCCGAAACGTCGGGTAGCAAAGGCAATTCTTTGTTTATAAAATATACGCGATAAGTCCCGTTTTCTTTTCAAATAAATAAAAATCGCGAATCTCTCAAAAATAGGGCAATATTTTTGTTCTCGATTTATTGATTGGTACTGACTCAAACGTATAATTAATCAGGAGAGTTAAGAGCGTATGTAGGAGTTTATATAATTTAATGATTCAGGATTACCAATAGCCCATTATCTACAACAAATACTATAGTGAATTTATAGTATGTCCCACATAATAATTCACGTTCTAAAATTGGGGTACAGAAATATTGGAAGTATTATTCCTCTAGATAGCTAGATATAACAATGATTTATTTTTAAACCTGAGATACATAAAACCTAACGCTAATCTAGAATCCGTGTTAAACTTTTTCTGAAGCCAATTCTAAGAAAATTTAAGCACAACACCGCAAGGAAAGTTAATTAAAATGTTGGTAATTATAACTTTAAGGTTTTGAATCCGTCTAAGCCATGTGTCGTATGAACTTGTTAATTAAAAAATATTTTACCTCATATTGTATAATTTAGATTTTAAAGATTACATATTGGAAAAGTTCATGCTTAAATTGTGGGTTTTCTTGTAATAATATTTGAAGTAAATTTAATTAATAATATTATACTTGAGAACCAACAAAGCTTTAAAACCGATAATATTATCGTTAGAAAATTTTCAACATCGTGTTTTTGCAATTGAATGTTAGTAATGTTACTATAACTCCTCTTTAAATGTATATTTGATGAGCATGGTTCTCTATGATACTAATTTTATTATGTTTATTAATTAAAGAATATATTCCGAAAAGGATTAGAGGATATATATACTATTCTATTATTCTATTATAATATTCTATTTACTTCCTAGATCGGCTCCATATTTCTATATAAATATAATCAAGTCTCTTCCCTAAGGGGGTCGGTAGTTATCCTCAGGCAATCACATAGTTGCATATATACATACACATCACGCCTGATTCCCTATAGAGGGGTAGGCAGAGATCACGGATCCCCATTTGTCCCGATCCTGACAGGCCACTTTTGCTTCATTGACATTCATACATCCTCTCATACACTCTCGGCGGTTATAGGTACTCCTAACGTCACCTTTTTTCAATATAGCGTCTATCTGACTGTTATATGTCTTATTAGGCCGGCCCCTACGTAACCGCCCTTCCACTTCACTCAACTATATATTTTACTCTATTATGTTAGTGCTTGCAAATGGCGACATGGCTGACCACCTGTCACATTGAGTACTGACTATCTGGTCAACACGAGGGTTTGAGGAGGCCATAGATTTACCGTTTTCGCGATTTCGGAGATGAAACCTTAACCTCTGAAAACCCCAGAAGGGTTGATGGTCGTGGACGCGTTTATGTTTTGCTATTGGGTTCTAACATAATTGATTGTGTATTATTTGAACCTTAAAGGATAGAATAAACTCCACGTGTAGTATTAATTTATTTTAAGGTTATTGAAGGTTGCCAGTCATTCTTTTATATTGATTAATGATAGTCTTATGAAACACGTATAATAGACCTTTACGTAATAACACATATAATAAACATCTGCCTACCCCTCTACAGGGAATCAGGCGTGATGTGTATGTATGTATGTACATATTATAACTCTTAGTGTAGTCTTTCAAAAAAACACTTTCACAACTAGTAACCCTTATGGAATAGTCAGAATTGAGCTTGGTAATCTCCGCAAATACAAAAGTAATTCAATTGCCAATAGAATCAATAGTAATTGCGTTTGTTTGTCTTTTAAGATGCAGTGACTATAACCGCCGAGTGTGTATGAGGTGGTTAATGAAGCGAAAGTGGTTTGTCAGGTTAGGGACAGATGGGGAACCGTGATCTCTGTCTTACCCTCTACAGGAAATCAGGCGTGATGTGTATGTATGTTTGAGAGAATATTATCAATAGTCAGTACTCGTTATGTACAGTACTCAGTGAAAAAACGAAGCATCAAATACAAACACTTTCTATTTATAATAATACGTATAATTATATGAACAGTCATTTTAATTCTTGCTAGTAATAAAGTAGTAGGACCTACCTGGTGTTTTTATTTTATTATTTATGATCGGAAGGGCCACGGTTAACCTCTAGGGTGCTATTGCAAGAGCGAGTCGCCGCGTGTACCGACGGAAAATTGTAAATTAGTTGTTTAAAGTCAGTACGGACTGTTTTAAACAAAAACTGTAATTAAACATTATTTTTAATTAATTTGTGAGAAAACATAAAATTAAATTTATATTTCTCGCTTAATTATTGTAATATATAATAGGAATAAAAAAAACAAACTATATACGACTAGAAACTTAAACTTTTTTAAATTACAAATATGAACCGCAACGTGTCATTTAATTTCAGGTAAAAATATATAATTTACATAATATAAAATGAAATTGTTGAATTTAAGTTATATCAAATTAATGCACGAAATTTTACCTCAGAGACATAATAATAATAATATTTGGGACAATATTACACCAATTGAACTAGCCCCTTGGTAAGTTTAATTAAGACTTCTGATAAGAGTGTAGTCAACGTATATTTAAAAAATATATACGTATTACATATAGATTAATACGTATATGTCATATAGACGACCAGACTGAAAAGCAGAAGAAAAGCGTAGTTCTTAACTCTGCCTCCACCGGGTATCGAACCCGGGACCTCACGATTAGCGTTCAGGGGGTAAACCAATCGCGCCACGGAGGACTTACATGAGTGACATACATGTAACTTTTACATGTTAAGGCTTTATTTACAGGATGTTCAAGAGCTAAGAGATAAGTTTTGATTGAATACGTCGCGCGCTTCTCTCGACGTTCAAACTTTTGAATTTAGAACCTTCTTTGGGAAGTACCTTTAAAAGTAAGGGAAGTTAGCACGTAGGTATTACACTTATACTTATCCTAAACTTGAGACGTGTGTTTATGACTTAATTCACTTATATTCTAAACTTCAGACCTGTGTTAGTCAATAATGTCAATGAATACGTTGGTAACAATTTCATAAGCGAAGAAAATATTTGTGCATTTTCGTTTCTGAGGCAAATACAGAATTATTATCATTATTAAGTTGCTATCCCATCGCCCCATAGGTTTCACTGACACTAGTCACTTTCTAAAACATGAAGAAAGGCTGATAGTTAGCGTTCTATTCACGTTCCATGCTAATACGTGTCAATTAATTTGATTATATCTAACTTAAATATTTAAAAAATATATTAGATATTTCGCCTTTAGTCCTATAAAAAAAACTTATTGAACTTTTTTTTAAGTCTTGCATCGAATGCTGCTTTCCTCGTTCATAAATATTCAATGTAAGGTAATTCATCACAAATTATTTCGTAATTTTCCTGGAATTTGGTAAATTTGCTTCTAATTGACAGCTACGGAGTTCTGTTTAATTTGAATGTGTAACTTTTAATTATATTTCGTTCTCAACAATAACGACTGCAGTCGCGTTCATACACTAATACGCCAATGTTATGTTTCGTCTGATGTACATAAATTCCATACATTTGACGACCTCCGTGGCGCGATTGGTTAACCACCTAAACGCCAATCGGTGAAGGCAAAGATAAGAACTATTTTTTCTTCTGCTTTCCAGTACGTTGACTAGTAACCTTAACACAAGTCTGCAATGTACTTAGCAAGGGGCTAGTTCAATTGGTGCAATAGTGTCCCTCAATATTATTATTATATGCATCACGTTCTTTAATCTGTTCCGGGATGTTCCTGATCACCTGGGACTAAATCAAATCTCAATGGTCACTTTTAGGAACAATATTAGTAATGTGTTGTCATATGGAACATTGGTGACGGAATGCTAGCCTATCCCACAATAGATTCAATTGACTCTAGATTTACTGGCTTCCTTATGCCAGGAAGAACAACAGCTAGTTATCATCAGTTTTATCCAGACTAGCACGGTTTAACTAATTTCATCCATTCATAAGTAACATTTCGATAAATTCTAACAGGGTTAGGTCTATATATCATTTTATTTTATAGCCTCTCTTTTGACATGGCGAAAAGAACTATTAACGTATTTAAATTTAAATTACACACTATTTTAATATACAACGCGTATGAATAATTACGAAAATGAATTATTTTCTCGTTAAAAGCACTGGTGATCAAATTATCTTTAAATAACACTTTTCAGTTGAAATTTAAATAAATTAAAATGGCGCTATAATGAAAATGCAAAATAGTTGTATAATTAATTAGTTTTCCGCGATAATAATTCTCGTATGATATTGATAATGTCAGGGTTTAAACTTGTAAACTGATAGTATTCATGAACTGCAGTTAAATAATCAATAAAGTACTGGTATGGCACTTTAAAAAAGAAAAACAGATTGAATTGGAACAATTGACGTTTTAATATATTAATTGAATTTATTTAATAAAATAGAGCTTTTAAATACAATGTTGTAGACATTGGCTTGAAGTATTTTTTTCCCAAAATAATTAGTAACAAATAAATTAGTTATCACTAACCAGTTATCATAGTTAGAAAGGTGAATGATGAATGAAGACTTATCATAAAGAGGTAGTTTGCCACACAAATATCATGGAAACAATTATATGTTTTAAATAGTTCAACAACAGATATATGTAAGGAATATAATTTAGTGTTATAAGTTTACGATACTGAGACTTACGTATACCACAACAGAAAAAATTTTTAATAAATATTACAAATTAATATGTATGTATTTAAATATATAAATAATATTTATTAAACTGTGGATTGTTTAGGGCATCTTTTAATTTAAACATATTTTGTCTCTACTAAGAGCTTTGTCAGAAATAATGAATGTAGGTACACCAAGAAATGAAAAATATACGTTTCAGACATTTTATTTCTTACGCCGCAGTTGTTACTGTAAAATATAATAAAGTAGGTATACCAGACAGCTTAAGAGTAAATAATAAACTCAACTTACGTAAATAAATGTAGAAATTCAAGTACTTAGGTAAATGAACGTGAAGAAAAAACGTGAACATAACAATATGTTAGTTAGTTATTTTATGTGTGTACTATGTGTATATTCGAGTAATTTAAATAATTATAATAAGAAAGAAAACCAGCATCACCAGTGTTAATAAAGCATAATTTACCGTAAATGTGACAAATTCCGCAAATTGTGAAAATGAAACAATGTGTATTTCGAAAAATATCTGTTAGAATTAGAATATTTAGCTTTGTGTTCAAATCGTTAGTTTTGAATTATATCTTATTTTTTATAATTGTAGCATCAACTATATAATAAATAATATTGCTCACAACTATTCAATTTCAATGTTCTAGAAAGGTTATGGTATTATTATGAAATCAATAATTATTATTCGCGATTAACATGAATTTCAATGAAATGGAATTATAGGATTCGAAATGCATTACAATTTCTACTAGTAATTATTGATTGATATGTTTCCTAGTAAGTAAAATATTGTAGCTATAATTATATGTTATTATATTAATTATTATAATTATCCAAAGCTTCATTTAAACTTTTATTGTGTACATTTAACAATCATACATACACATCACGCCTGATTCACTGTAGCAGGGTAGGCAGAGATCACGGATCCCCATTTGTCCCGATCCTGACAAATCAGTTTTGCTTCATTGACACTCATGCACCTTCTTATACGCACTTGGCGATTATAGGCACTCCTAACGTAATTTAAATAAAGTTTTTTTATTGTTATAAATAAATATCAAATAAATCATTTGCCTTCAAATTCTAACAATAACAATTACAGCAATTCTATCGTGTGTAAGTTAGTAACTTACAATCGTCAATACAAATTGAGTCAAAGAATTAGTAATTAAAGCAAATTAGTAATTATTTTCTGTGTTCCTCATTACTATAGAAAATGGGTAGCCCAAAACAAGAAAACATAAAATGAGTAAATGTTTATAATAAAACCTTTTTTAAATTTGTTCTTAACGAGAGAATAAAAGTCAGGTACAGTAAATTTGATAGGATGTTCGGTTTTAAATAACTTCATTACATAGCTGCATTTTTTTTAAATGTTATGTAATAAAAAGTTCATAGATGAATTGATTACATTGAAGTATTATTTCATGAACAAACTAAATTTACAAGTTATTATAAAATAATATGAGTAGAGGTTGTATATTAAAAAATGCATGAGGTTGGATGAAATTCAAACTTCTTAATTGAACGCACAAGTCAATACAAATTTTACTTACTTATTAGCATAAGTTCACAACCTGATAGTAAACATGTAAATTAGTTACAATGAAAGCTTGATGTGTATGTGTGTAGTTACAAATATTGTTCATTGTCAATATTTACTTAAAGTTTTGTAAGTTCTTATTATAATTTTGTCATATTATCAGCTATATGCCGAAATTGAATACGTACATAAGTAAAAACAATTCTTATAATTAATTAACTATGTCCCAAAATCTAAAATTCCCTGGATAACTATAATTCTTAATTTTTTAATAGAGTTTATAAATATTTGACCACATATCAATATTTATTATTTATTTTATATTATTAATTATTTTTGGTATGATTAATCACATATTGCAAATACAACTGAAGCACAAGTGTTCAAAATTTTATCAAAGTGAACAAAAAATATGTCAAGGTGATTTTTACATTATTTTTAGACAGACCAATTAAGCTCTTTAAAAGTAAAAGTTTGTCTTTCTTATTTGTTTTTAATTAAATAACTTCATTTTATTGAAAACAAATAGGTAAATTTTAATATTTAAACAATTATCTTAAACTTCATTATTACTCAAAATTACACAATTTTTAAAACTCCTTAAATACAATTCCAAAACCAATTCACATCCCACTTAAAACTACACAACCAATCCATCTATACTTAAAACTCTTGTACTAACTCACCTTACTATCCAGTGGCGTGCACACTCACTTCCCGTAGCTAGCAACAGGCTGTTGCTGAAACTCAACTGTGCAGTACAACCTCCTGCTACAGTTTATATAGGCTTCGCGGGCGGGGCTACGAAGGCTCTTCCTTACATTCGTAGTTTGCACTTTGGCGTGGGTTCGCACCACTGTGTTTGGACGTTATGGCAAAGTTAAGTTTGTTTTTAATGTGTAGTAAAGTGTGGGATGTAATTAGAATAAGTAGCTGCTTTTTCGTATGTAGGAGGTAAATTAGGATCTAGGGTTAAAGGAATCTACTGGGATATGATCTGGCTAAATAGCATAAATATTTAATACCAATGTATTTAGTTATTTTTAAACACTCACGATTTATACTTATTTTATTAACAATGTGATGTGGTCGTATTACGATAAATTAATAAAGATATAAATATCTTTATTTCACCCGACGTTTCGACCACATTGCATAGGCTGTGGTCGCGGGAAGACTGCGAAATAAAGGTATCTATATCTTTATTAATTTATCGTGATATGACCCGGTATCACATAGTAAATAAAACAATGTACTTATTAAAAATAATTACTGTCCCGTGCTTGTTTTGGAGGTAAAGAGAATGCTAACTAGCTGCCATACTTCCCGGCATATATTCATTATTTCCCATAGGAGGCGACTAAGGAATTAGGGGTACATAGAATCTATTGGACGATGAGCCAGCAACCTGTCACCAATGTTGCATTATGAAATCGCAACCGACTCAATATTCGTACTAAGAGTGATTAAGGACATATTATATCTCCGAGGTTCTGCGTGTCCCGAAAGGAAAAAGGAAATTAAAGGTCGTGAATGTAGCAGTATCTTGTTTGTAATGTATTTATTATCCTGGTAGTTAATTCAAAGTTACTAAGAAAATAATAACTAAATATAAACACCGAGTGTGTATGTGAAGATGTATGAGTGTCAATGAAGCGAAAGGGTCTGTCAGGATCGGGACAAATGGGTATCCATGATCTCTGTCTACCCCTCTACAGGGAATCAGCCGTGATGTGTAAGTATGTACGTTACTTAGGAAATGTTGTGTTTAAAATTTCGGTTTACATACAGGGGGTTGACGGTTATCATGTGAATGTGTATTATATTAATATCTATGAAATATTATTAGGTATGTTATCAATATTGGGTATAACATTTCAGAGCCGAACATATTATTCAGTATTTTTATTATCACGTTCATGGATTCTTCAATAGTCCTGCAGGCTCACGAAACGTAGTAAATACTGCTGCCTATTTCTCGGAATAGACAATAGTCATTATCTGCATGTGCCGTGGTTTACCACCTATCATTGGATATTGATCATCAGGTAAAAGACCTAAACCTCTGCCTACCCCGCAAAAGTTAATGGTCGTGAACGCCTTTGTCTTTTTCTAAAAGAGGGGTTTCGAGTGACAAAAGACCATTAAAAAAACTTAGTTGACAGTGGACACTTAACCTCTGACTACCCCGAAAGGGTTGTATGGTTGAACCAATGAATGAAAATTCGTAGAATAAACGATTTTGTTGGACAAAATAGTCCGTAGTATGACAATGATTTGTTATGAAAACATGATTATTATTGTTGCATGAGTTCGTAGAAGCTACGAATTTTCACCCTACAGCGAATTGTATTGAAAGTTGAAAATTATATTAAGTACCATATCAATATGGAACTTGATCATATCGTAACCAGCTGCCATTTTCATAGTATGCCTTACTATACGATTAAGGATGTAAAACGGTATATACAGCATATAATGTAACATAAATAACCAAATACCGACAGTTACGTAAAAGCCGGCTCAATAAGACATATGACAGTCAGATAGACGATAAATTGAAAACGGGTGACGTTAGGAGTACCTATAATCGCCGAGTGTGTATGAGAAGATGTAGCGAAAGTGGTCTGTCAGGATCGGGACAAATGGGGATCCGTGATATCTGCCTACCTCTCTACAGGAAAACTGGCTTGATGTGTACGTAAATAACCGAAAAGTTTCTAAAACGTTTGTCTTCTGTAATAGTATGAATATCATGTACAGTTCTTTGGAACATTTTGTTCTATACATCCCTATTTCAATTGTGCTTGTGTGTATGTTTTAAATAAAATTATAATTCTTTACTTATTTAATGTAGTGCGAGCTTTACCTATCATATAATGCTTTGCAGTTATTAGTGAAAAGTTCTACGAAACGTTCTGGGGATGCCAGTGTGTATGTTTGTATGAAAATTATATTATGTTACGAATGTTATATGGGTTTTAATATATTTAACGACTTCAACATATTTTACACTAAACCTGGAAGTAGGAATAATGTTACATTATATTAAACTTCCAGTACTTACAAGACTCTACATACTTATACATGCACGTCTTATAAACGCTTTCGGGGTGGACAGAACCTTGGAGAAACGATTATATCTCCTAGGTCACTTTTAGTATGGACACTATTAGGCCGCCTAGCAACCTGTCAGAAATATCCCATATAAATATTAGAAGATTCAGTCGTCTAAAGATTGTCAACAAAGTCAGCAGCTCAGTGAAAGTTGAAAATACAAATATTTATTTTCGGTAGAATATTTAGTCAATTGTGATACCAAACTGGCAAAATATACTCGCTTTGGGATTATAATATTTGAATCCTCAACTGGAACGAACCGAAGAATAATGAAGGGAAGAATTGGAGCTTCAACCTCGTTTTCTTCGGTTGTAGCGGCTGGCAGCGTTGGCATAACCATAGCAATGGAATAAAAAGATGTTTGTACTTTCGCCGACATAACTTTAGTGGTGAATGCCATATTAAAGAAAGAAAAAAAATATTAGAAGATTCTTTTACCAAATTTAATAACAAATGACTTTGAAGCATTGTAATTCTTAGGAAATCTTTGATGTGACGCGTATTTACACTTTACCACATTTCTTACGCACGCATTTAATAAAAAAACCATTAGGGAAGTACAAGGTACTGTTTCAACAAATGTGTTGACGTTTGTAATTGAAGATCGTTGACACAATATACTTAAAGGAAAAAGGATGCTATGTGCTAAAAATAAACACATTATAAATATATTTATTTAACGAAAATAATCACGGAAATGTAATGTTTTCCTGTCATATTTAGTATAAATAATGGGGTTGAAATGGTATTCATAAGACAAATCGGTAAATAGTTGCAATTCTTGTACCCCTAGTCTATCAGTAGCCTTGTAGGGTAGACAGAGGTTCAAATACGCAATTGCGGAGGTAGTGAGTCAATGGTCATATCGAACCTACGTTTTGACCACGTGTATGAGTCACGTACTTAATGTGTTTGTTTATTACGATAATGTACATAAAAATTATAAAACTTCATTACTATTGGTACATACTCCAAGGTTTGAACACTGGGACCTTAGTCTACTAATGCGTTTTAGCACAAACGCAGTTTAATAGCAGATCAGTAATAATTGGTATTAGATTAGCAAAAGTGTCAAATTTCGCCTGAAAAATTTCGAAATTTGTCACTTTCGCTAATCCACTACGTACTTCACATTATTACTGATATGATATTGAACTGTTATTTTGCAAAACGTATAAGTGGACTAAGGCCCCTGTACGTCTAATTTTTGTCTGATAAATAATTGAACTTGGACCATTTGACTTGCCAATCTTTTCACTCTTACTACTTCTCTTCCGTTCTATCACTAACAAATAGTTACTCATTTACTTCCACCATCGTCCCATTAACAAAACGCAACCTAAATTGTTCTCCGTGGATTACTACTGGCGTATTTCTTTCTGTTTATTGTGTGCGATCACGTCACAGTAATTAGTTGGGTATGCCTACTCAGTTTTCGTATATATTACTTAATGTAGTATAACATGAAGTTCACGATGATCATTTGCGTATCTACATGATATTTTAGTGGTTTATTTAAGACTTTCTCGAACTAAATATTCGATTTTTAATATGATGTTTTAGATAGATATACATTTGTAAACACTGACATCGTTTAATAATAATAAAAGCATTTATTCACAGCCACAAAAACATACACAATACAACATGTTTACAATTAAAACAAACTAGGGATATATCTTGTGCATGTTATTGTCGCAGCAAAAGGGTTCCAACTCAGCTGTTTAATCTTTTTCATAACGAACTTATATGTATGACTTAAAAGCATGCAGTACCACAGATAACATAATACGTAAGTTAACTTCTTGAATTATAATGACATTAATACGGAATATCCCATTGCTTAATTTCCGTTAAACTCTTGTCCTTTTATCACCTTCTACAATTAGACGGGATTTTTCCAAGATAGTAAGTATTCTATAACGTTAAACTAGTTACCCATGCAAGGATAGGGAAGTAAAAAAATGTTGACTAGCTACCGTTCTTCCCGCCGTGTCATAGGAGACTATATAAATGGAATCTATTTGATGATGTGCTAACAACCTGTCACCTGTTACAAATGCCATCACAGCCCCAATATTTATTCTAAAAAGTAACCTACGAGATAGTATATCGCCAAGGTATTTAGAATACGATATACGTAACAATATTAGGTATATACGAAGCGGTAGTTTCGCCATTCGGTCAAACCACATTGTCATATGCAAACGATATCATCTAATTGGTGATTCGTGTTTATGATATTAGATAAGACGCAGCGAAATATTGCAAATGCTATCACGATAATAGTCATAAAGATAGACGAAAATAAACTGTATTATTGACAATAATGAACACTTATCACTTGTTTAACATAGTAAAAGTTCGAGTAGCTACAACCTACGTATATTGTGATAAGCAGAACATATTTTTTCTAGCTGGGATGTAAAATGAATGGTAAGTAGCTGCCTTTTTCCGGCTTTCATAGGAAGCGACTAAAAGACTTATTCTGCAATTGTTAGTATATTTAATATTCATTATATCACAAAACGGTTAGTAATACGGGGGCCTTAAGGCGTTTCGGCACAAACGCAGTTCAAAATCAGATCAGCAACATAGTGAACTAACATACATATTTACTTAACTAAAATTAGACACTTTTGGTCATCCACTACCAACTTCACATATTACTGATCTGACATTGAACTGTTATTTTACAAAATGCATCAGTGGACTAAGTCCCCTGCTTGTAGGTACTGTCTAACCTAGAAAAATCGAAGGTATAGTTTCTAAGTACAATCAATATGAACAACCAAAATTCTTAGAGACTATATGTGTGTATATCATGTATGTTGTTGCGTGAATGAATTTGTATGCAATAACTTGATTTATGCTACGAGTATTATGACTTCCTAATCCCCTTTCTGGTTTCAAAGCATGGGCTAACTATTACAGTTGCAGTTTACTGTCTTTTTCAAAGGCTAACAATGGCGCCTACGCTAAGGTTTACTATCTATGGTGGTCAGGAATTTATTATTATGTAATCAGCTTCTAATCGGGCTATATCTAGGACTTATTCTTGCATTAGTTTAACTAATATATTATTTAATAAATTAGTAGTATTGTATTGTAGATGTATAAAAATTAATTGGATATTCACAATAAAAATGTGATACTGAATAAATGTATGTAGATATTTTAAGTTAATATTATGCGGGTGCATAACAGTATGTATATCCATGAAGGATTCATTCATAGACTTAAAAGGCGTCCGATAGTAAAACGACGATAGATTGAAAAATGTATATAGTATGGTATATTTAGATGTAGATTTAGATTGATAAATGTATGACGTATGGTATATAGTATCCCCTTATAAAGACGACTGATACAGAAATATTCAATATACTTCTAAAGAAAAAAATTACGTTTACTACTAACAACTGTGTTTTTAGAATTCTTAAATATTGCCCATTCTTTAAAAAGACACACGCGTTTCAATTATGACTTACAAATTAAATAACTGTAAAACGTAACCAAAGACTAAACGTATATCCTCACAGATTGTATTACTACAAGTATAGTATTATTATATCTGCGATACCATAAGATTAACCCTCATAGTATCTAAAGCTAATCTCACATTGACAGACGCGCTCTATCTAACACGGGTAGGATTTCGTGACGTCATCATAAAGAGCGTCTTACACCCACGCCAAGGTATGTGATACTAGTGACCTATCTGACATAATGAACTGTTGTGTTGTGCAGTGAGGGAAAATACATACATATTATGCACGTCTCTAAGTCACCAACGGGATAGGCAGAGACTATCGATGGTCACAATGAACGATCCTGAAAAATCTTTCTTGCTTCACTCACACCCCTTCTCATACGTGCTCTTCTGTTCTTCACGGTACGTAAAGAAAGTGTTATTGGAAATAAAGAAATAACTTTATTATTTCCAAAAAATAAAATATTTAAATGTAATTAGTACTCTGAGGTGAAAAAGTACTGCCTTAGATTCTGATGTAGCCAGACCACTTTTGCTTCATTGAGACTCATACATCTTCTCATACACATTCGGCAGTTATAGGTACTCCTAATGTTATGTTAATATTAATTTTAATGTTAACGTGTTATGTTGTGTACAAGACAAAGAAACTATCAAGACAAAGACAAACGCATTCACGACCATTTACCCTTGCGGGGTAGTCAGAGGTTCAGGGTTCCATCTCCGCAATTGCGAAGGAAGTAATTCTATGGACACCTTGAACCCACGTGTTGACCAGATAGTCAGTACGCCATTTACAAGCACCAAATTTTACCTGTTTGTCGAACAAGTAAGTTTTGCTCACGATTTTTCCCTCACCGTATAATGCTATCAAGCTATGACTTTATATGTATTCACACACATCACGCCCGTTTCAAAACAGAGGGGTAAAAAGCGATCACGAATGACCATTTGTCGTGATCCTGACAAACCATTTACCTACATTCACCTCCTCATACACACTCGGTAATAGGTAGGTACACTTAACTCTTTTTAATATTATTATGTGTTATATGCACAGTAATAGATAACAAATTTTCATTTGGTTCTCGTTCCGGTGGCGATCGAAACCGGAACATTCAGTAGTCTTTGAACCATAAACTAAAGAACTTACGGTTAAAAAAATATAAAATTTCATTGGAAAACTATGTACCTTAGCAAATACCTTCCACTGACTTGTGATTTATGCAAAACGTAAGTAGAATCAATTAAAAACAAATCAACAAAATAAAAACAAACATTTTCATAACCATTAATCCCTGCAAGGTAGCCAGAGGTTTGCGTTTCTATCCCTTTAATTATAGATTTAGTTATAACTGACATCTTGAAACCTAGTATGGAATTTTGAAACTTTTATTTGTCTCGAGAAATATACAGGGTTCCTTCATATGTTTTACCTCACCGTTGTTGATGAATTTTACAAATGTAGGTATTTCAAGGCGAAAAAACACACAGATACTCAGAAAACTTCATTTCCAAAGATAAAAAACAGACAAACGCGTTCACAACCATTAACCCTTGCCGGGTAGTCAGAGGTTCAGGTGTCCATCTTCGTAATTGCGGAGTAGTCATTCTATGGCCACCTAGAACCTACGTGTTGACCGGATAGTCACTACTCAATGTGACAGGCCATGTTGCCATTTACAAGCACTAATTATTACCTGTTCGGGGAACAGGTAGGTTTCCTCACGATGTTTGCCCTCACCGTATTCGACGTATTTCGTTAATTAATTTTTATCTCCATTTCCATAAGAAGAAAAAAGTAGTAATAAATTATAAAAGTCTACATTGTAGGTGCTATACTGGAACTTCTATCCTTAAGAAGTTCTTGAAGATTACAAAGAATAGTTAGAAACCAACATTATTAAGAGCTCTTACGCAACTTCAGTTATTAGTTTTAAACTCTTCCCAACTGTTGCAATAATGGCGGCTTTTAGTAGTAAATATTATAAAATAAAACAACAAGTGTAATAGAAATCTACAAACATATACACTTAATATTAAAATCACCGCATAAGTGGGTTGGAATACAAGTTCTGAAGAACTCTATGGCACATTTATCTTCTTATCACTACATAGTATAAAACAAAGTCACTTTCTCTGTCCCTATGTCCTTTTGTATGCTTAAATCTTTGAAACTACGCAATGGATTTTGATGCGTTTTTTTTTTAATAGATAGAGTGATTCAAGAGGAAGGTTCATATGTATAATAATATTAAATAGCTAGAAGTGCGAAGCCGGAGCGGGTCGCTAGTTGAAATATATAAATAAAATTTTGTCCTTGTGTTCACTTTGTCATTATTGCTTTATGACCAACGTCACCTAACTTGTTTAATCCAGGAGAATATAATTGTAAGTACATAGTTGTATATAAATAACTGTATGTAACACGTTAACCTGTAATACAATTTGTGTAGGGAAAACCCTGCTTTTACACTTTGACTAGCTCAGACTACATTCTCTACAGACAAATATTTAGGCAACTGGAATGCTCTAAGACACTCTTGCATGCATTCTCTGTAAGGAGAGAATTATAAGAGATATAGTACTAATTTGGGATATAGTAAGATAACAACTAGCTGTATTTCTTATTGATGTTAGAGTAGATTAAGATAAGGAGTAAAAGGAGTTTTTTGGCTGATAACCTAGTAACCAGGATCAAAAATTACTATTTTAATGTTACTAAGATTTACTAAAGCTAATAAGGCAGACGTTGTCATTCCAAGAAAATGACGAACGTGTTCACCAGTATTAATCCTTGCGGGGTATTCAGAGGGTCAGGTGTCTATCTCCGCAATTGCGAAGGTAGTAATTCTATGCCCACCTCGAACCCACGTGTTGACCAGATAGTTAGTACTCAATGTGACAGGTGGTAAGCCATGACACCATTTACAAGCACTGACTAATATTTGTTCGGGGAACAGGTAGGTTTCCTCACAATGTTTTCCCTCATCGTAGTATTCGACGCATTTCGTAAATGTATTTTTACGAAAATTTACATAGAAATTCATTAAACTTCATTACCATTGGTACATGCAGGATTTGAACCTTGTACTTACTGATACAGAGTCAAGCCCCAAACAACTGAGCTACGTCGAATGTTGTGATTCCGATTTGAAAAACATGAGAGTTCATATGTCTAAAAGATACATATCGTGACTTAATTGTGTTTATATATTAAACGTATTGTGGAGCCATAACTTACAATTCTAATCACCAAATAGCTAAATGCAATAAAAGAAAGAATAATTATATATTACCTAATAACGGTCTATTCAAAAGCGAAAAACTGTAATAATATATTTCGCTATTCATTACAAATACATTAGTACGTAGCATCATTTTTAAAAAGAAATCACATCTATATTATATCAAACCCCAAACAATCAAGCGCCTTTATTACGCTACACGAAACATAGATAGAGCTATGACAATCCATAACTCGTATTATGGTAGCAGGGTTAACGATCCCCAATTAATTATTAATGGATAGTTGGTTGTCAATCAACCCCCGGGTAACCTTCCCACGCTACGACCTACGCAAGAAAATTCAATGCAAATCCAGGTAGTTGACTGTTTTGAACAAATATATATATATATACTTATAAGTCCCTTAGAATAGGCACAGAGTATCAATCGCTACCTGGAACGATCCTGACTAATCGCTCTTGCTTCACTCACATCTATTAACCCTCTCATACATGCTCTTCTGTTCTTCACTACGTACACCCTTGAGAATAATGTCTGAAATTTGATCTGTATAAGTTCTACGCGCCGTAGTCTGACCAACTCTACCTTCACTCTGGCTCTATAAATTCCTTTTGAACAAATTAGCTTTGCTTATTATGATTCGAGATATTCTTGAATGAAAATTAATGTCAGCAGTTTTTTTCTTCCAAGTTTAATTAAAGTAGCGATGTAAAAAGAATACTAATAAGTAACTTTTCTTTTCTATAAAACAAGTGTTGATGAAAGTATAAAGAGTATTATTATTTATTTATATTTCTCTTGTTATTTATGTTGTTGTATTTGTCTTGTTATTTATGTTGTCTTAATGCAATAACATACAAACATGAACAAAAAAAAACTGATAAGATATATTGAAACACGAAAAGAATGACATTTGGAGCTCATATTAAAACCTATTTAACACTAATTATTTACAAAGCTGTCATATGGAACTCACTTAAAGCAGAAAAAAGTAAATTTATTATTATTGTGGTAGATGGACTAGCACCTTGATATTACATAATAATTCCACTTCAAATACATATAATATAATAATATTATAATTTATTTGTTCTCTTACAAATATGTTTGTGAGACTAGTGGCTAAACTAGGACGATAAGTCCTGTGCCTTAGGACACCAGCTCTCCCTTACTTAGTATAAAACAGTACTTAAAACTATAGATAGGAGAGACAAGTAACTATATGATGATAATAACAATATTTGGACATTATTACACCAATAGAACTAGCCCCTTGGTAAGTACATTTAAGACTTGTGTTAAGGATACTAGTCAACGTATATTTAAGAAATATATAAATATTATATATAGATAAATACATATATAGCATATATAATCAACGACCAGACTGGAAAGCAGTAGAAAAGCGTAGTTCTTAACTCTACCTCTGGAATCGAACCCGGGACCTGACGATTAGCGTTCAGGTGTCTAACCGATTGCACTACGGAGGTCGTCGGAACTATTCGAAATATTAATTGTTATAAATTAAATAGTGACAATAGTCAACCGCCCAAAAGCCTACCAAATTACAAAGGTGTCATTTCCACCAATAATGACTCATTCGCAAAATGTAATACGCGAATCAAATTTAAAATTCCGATAACTGATACAATATTCTCACTAAACTGAAGGGTTATCAAAGGACAATTGTTATTAAGGGTTATTATGTAATTTGTATGAAAGAAAATTGTGTAATATAATTAATAAGCACGGGTTAGCTGGGACGTAAATATAATTATAAATATCTGCCGTTCTTTTTTTGTTTGATAAGAAGTAACTAGGTGAAATCTATAGCTCGGTGAGCTAGCAACCTGTTTCATAATGCTATATTGTCAATATTATATATATAAGGTCAAAGAAAATGTTTTTATTCAACATAAGTACAGTACATTCAGTCGTCTATGGATTGTCAGCAAAGTCAGCAGCTCAGTGAAAGTTGAATATACAAAATAATATTTTCGACTGAATATTTAGTCAGTTGTGATACCAAATTGGCTAAATATGTTTGCTTTGGGATTATATTTGGATCCTCAACTGGAACGAACCGAAGAACAAGGAAGAGAGGAATTAGAGCTTCGTTTTCGTTTTCTTCGGTTGTAGCGGCTGGCGGCATTGCTGTAACCATGGCGATGGAATAACAAGAAGTTCAAACGCCGTGGTATGTTTGTACTTCAGCCGACATAACCTTAATGTTGAACGGCTTAATAAAGAATTAAAAAATATATTTGGGTTATGATATTATATGGAACATTGGCGCCAGGTTATCTTAGTAGTAGTAGTTCCCTTCTTCGACATCTCGGAAAGAACGGCAGCTAGTTACCATTCTTTTGAGTGCTAGACTAGCACGGCATAGAAAGGTTAAGACCTTGTAATTAACTTTTATTATTGTTATTGTTTACAAACTTTGGTACACTACTTTAAGGGGCTTCTAGAGATTTATTTGAATACATACGAACTTGCATGCACTTTCAATATACTTACATATGTATAAACAATTTTGTTGAAACAATGTCCTGTGCTAGTCGGGGACGTAAAAAGAATGCTAACAAGCTGCAGGTCTTTCTGGCATGTCGTAGAAGGCGACTAAGGGTAAATAGAATCTATTGGACAATAGGCTAGCAACCTGTCACCAATATTTCGTTTTGTCATCACAACTCCAATATATACGATAAAAAGTGACCTAGGATAATTATTATATGTCTGAGGTTTGGTTGTCTAGCCCAGAAGAGATTAAAGGACGTGATTGTATATGTTAACAATAAAGCGGCAGTAGCCTAGTGGGTAAGATCTCTGACTTCTTACTAGAGGTCCTTGGTTTAAATCTCGGCTCTGAGATGTACCAAATAATGAAATTAATAATATGTTTTTTATTGACATACGTAATTTACAGTCGCTAACGGTGAGGGAAAACAGCGTGAAGTAACCTGCCTATCTCACGCGTGGTAATAGCCAGTGCCTGTATACGGAGATACAGTTCACTGTCTATCATGTCGAGTGCTGTAGTTATATCTAAAGGATCGCAGGCTTTGAGTTGTTCCTGCCTAACATGCTTTCGAAGTTTTAGAGATGGGTACTCAAGCCTCTGACTACTTCGCCACAATACAAAAGGGAGTGTGTATACACGAGTTTAGAAGCGTATATATATATAATACTAGTATTATGAACAGTCTCGTGCAAGCCTGAAATGTGAATAGAACTGGTTGCTTTTGTCGTAGTTGTATAGGAACTTAATTCGATGTAGCTCAGTTGTTTGGGACTTTACCCTGTATCAGTGGGTACAGGGTTCAAATGCCACCTGAGCATGTACTGATGGAAATATTATAAATTTCTAAGTATAGTCAGCGCTAAAAGTGCAGTCCCAGTAACATTTTATAAGGTTTAAGTGTAAAAGATCAAAAGACAATATTTTACATTTTAAAACTGGCGCCACTATGCATTGTCATGGCCGCTACACGTTCGCTTGCTTCGAAATGTTAAATATTGTCTTTTGTTCTTATAAACGTAAACCTTATAAAAAGTTACTGGGACTGAACTTGTAGCGTTGAATGTACTTTGCAATAAGAATATGCTTGCGCAATTCACCAAAAACTACGGTGAGAGACAAAATCGCGAGGAAATCAACCTGTTCTCCGAGTCAGTACTTATAAGGGACTACTCGGCATACATTGAGTACTATCTGGTCAACAAGTAGGTTAGAACTGGCCATAGAATTACTACTTCTTTAAAGGCAGAGTTGAGCACCCAAACTTCTGACTACCCAACATGTTAAGAAGTTGTATGTTCGTGAAGTTAATAATCCCATGCTAGTATGGGACGTTGAAAGAATGCTTACTAGCTGCCGATCTTCCTAGTTTGTTGGTAGAGGCGTTAGAGGAATGGAATCTATTGGCCGAAACCCGTCAGTAAAGTTCCTTATGACATCAAAATCCCATTATTGAACGCATAATTATTTATCGAATATTAAGTAGTGTAATGGGTATTGTGGGGTGGTGTTCACAACAACCATCGGGTGTGGGTTCGTGTAGTAGAGATCACTGTGTGCGTGGGATATTCCTGGCTACGATACGCAGAGGTCGCAATGAAACACTTGACACTGTCAGATCAATGTAATCTCCGTTACACAAGTTCACAAAGATTCGGTCCCTACGCCCAGAGCTATCCGGGACGCAGTGACACGGCCGCGAGGTTACAAACAAGGGATTAACAATACATTGGGGATTTTACAATATACATATCGAACTATACGATCTCCCCCTACTCTACACAACCAGGTAAGGTCCCACAAATCGTTCCAACAAGGGAAGCGAGATTGGAAGCCATGCCCGTCACATTCAGGTAAGGTCCCACAAATCGTTCCAACGAGGGAAGCGAGATTGGAAGCCATGCCCGACACATTCAGGTAAGGTCCCACAAATCGTTCCAACGAGGGAAGCGAGATTGGAAGCCATGCCCGACACATTCAGGTAAGGTCCCACAAATCGTTCCAACGAGGGAAGCGAGATTGGAAGCCATGCCCGACACATTCAGGTAAGGTCCCACAAAACGTTCCAACTAGGGAAGCGAGATTGGAAGCCATGCCCGTCGTGTTTACAATGATACCATTACCAGGTGTACCATTACTCGTTCCAAGAAGATGGAAGCGGTAGGGAAGCACCAGGTAATGTTCCTACTCTTGGGAAGATGGGAACGCGTCTCCCCGGTCCAGGACAAGCCACAATAAGGCCTGCCCTGCACACGGGGCGAACACGCCCACATCAAAGGATAGGGTACTCGGGCTCACTCAGACGGTTGCACCAAGGCTCACTCCAAGGTAAAGCTCAAGGCACTCATCTGGAACACCAAGGTCCGCACCAAGACGGAACTCAGGGTGTCCCCACCGACATACCAGGATCCATCCTAAGACGGCTCCACGGTAGTCAGCGGAAGTAAGCCCATCCTACAGGATATACCTAACCTACTGGGATATTGCATCCCTCACAGTGTACCAAGAAACGTTCCAACAGAGGGAAGCGAGACTGGAAGCGCTGAGAGGTCAGCCTAACTACAAGGAAGGGTAGGGATTATTATACAATACCAAAGGTTCCTGGTATCCTAGGCTGGAATGACAATCTAGGTCAACCACAAACATTATAAGGGCAACATTCGTTTATCGTAATGCGTTTTCTAAATACGCTTATCGCCATCTATTGTACAATATTTAGAACTACAACTTCCTAATCAATACATACTATAAGTATTGTTATACATAACTAATATGACCAATTTCATATTGGAAACTACTCGTAGCGACATCTATTGGTCAATTATGAGAACTATGAAAACTATTTAGTATTATATGTTTGCTACATATTCTCCCCCTCAGGCCTCGAAGACGTCCCGGCGAGAAGGACTGGACAAGGCGGCATGGTCATCTATGTGAGCTTCTTACTCGTTGAAGCCTGCTTCCTTGGGCGTCCTCTTGGTCTCACTTCTTTTGGTTCGTCCTGCGATGCTAGCTTCTTTGGGCGTCCACGCTTTCTCAGAGGCTGGACAACCCCAGGGGTATTTGCTACATCTTCTCCACCCTGACTATGGTATGGAGCCAGAGCTGAAGCATGGTAAACACCGACAGGTTGGTCTGGTGCATTTACTGGTGCTACTTGGAATGAAGCTGGCCCTTGCCTCTTCATTATCTTGTAGGGACCATCTCTTCTAGGGGCAAATTTTGCCGTAATTCCTTGTGATGCTTTACTTATAGGGTGTAATGTGATCATCACAAGATCTCCTGCCTTATAGAGTGGTCTCATTCTACGACTTTCATCTGAAACTTTCTTCCTAGTTTCTTCTTTTTCTTCATTATATTCTTTTGCTTTCAATAAAGCTTCTGCTATTTTCCTAAGCTTAGGAGTTATTTGAGGTACGACGTTTTCTGTCACAAGTACTTGTCGAAAATCTACCTCGTTATCATGAGGTGCACGGAGTTCTCTACCATAAGTCAAATAAGCGGGGGTATATTTAGTTGAAGTACACACACTCGTATTCATAGCAAATCTTATTGCTGGCAGTAGTTCAGACCAATTTTCATTTCCTGGTGTTTGTATCTGAATCGCTAACTGCGTTTTTAGGTCTCTATTCCGGCGTTCTACCTTATTCGTTTCCGGATGATACAGGGGGGTGAGACCATGTTTTATTTTAAAACAAAACATCACTTGTTGCATTACAGCACTCACAAATTGAGTTCCATTGTCACTTATGACTCTTCTTGGTACTCCAAATCTTAAAAAAACTTCATTTATCAAAGTGAGTGCACAATTTTCTGCGGTCGCTTGCTTTAAAGCGAATAACTCAATCCATCTCGAAGCTACATCTTCGACTATCAATATCCAAGTATTTCCATCACTTGTCTTAGGTAGTGGTCCAAAAAGATCAAATGACAACACTTCGAATCGTTGACTCATCGGTGTAGTTTGAAGTAAACCTGCTGGTTTTTGATTTGAAGGTTTGTAACGTTGACATGGCAAACAATTCTTTACATAACTTGCAATATATCTTCGCATTCCTTTCCAATAGTAAGTTTTGGAAATTTTCTGGAATGTTTTCTCTGTGCCATAATGACCTGCTAATGGATCATCATGATAATCTTGCAAGATTTTATTCCATTCATGCTCTGGAACAACAAATTGTCCATTTTCTTCTTCATTGTATGTTTTCAATCGGTATAATAAACCATTATTCATGAAATAGCCTTTGTTACTCCAATATATACCATTTTCTTCATCAGTTGCTGATTCTAGAGCTTCTATTATTTTAAGTAAGTTCTTATCTTTACTTTGCTCAATTCTTATTTCTTCTATACTTCTAGTTGCCATATCAACTGATACTATACATATGTCTGTGGTTGTATTCTTCTCACAAACAGGTCGTGTTAGCGCATCAGCTACAACATTCTGTTTTCCAGGTATGTATTTAATTTTTACATCGTATGCTTGCATGAGTAGTGCCCATCGAGCAAGTCGACCTGTTGGGCACTTAAGACTCATCAACCATTTCAGAGCCTGGTGATCAGTTATCACCGTAATTGGTTGTCCCTCAATGTATCCTCTAAACTTATTCAAAGCCCAAATTACTGCGAGTGCTTCTCGTTCAGTTGTAGTATAATTTCTTTCTGCTGGAATAAGCAGTCTACTAGCATATTCCACCGGATGTTCATCTGAATCATCTCCTTGCTCTAGTACTGCTCCTAAAGCGATATTACTAGCATCAGTTTTCAAAATGTATGGTTTTCCTGAGTCTGCTTGTCGTAGAACTGGGGCTTTTGTGAGTCTATCCTTTAGTTCTCTGTAAGCATTCTCTTGTTCATCCGTCCAAGTCCAAGCTGTATTCTTTTTAGTCAGCTTAGTAAGTGGTTGTGCTATAGCTGAGAAGTTCTCCATAAATCTTCTATACCAAGAACACATCTGTAAGAATGATATAACTTGTTTAACATTCCGTGGTTTTTCTCGCTCTACAATAGCTTTCACTTTCTCACTGTCTGTCTTTAATCCTTCTGGCGTAATTATATGTCCCAAATATTTTATTGACGAACAGCAAAATCTACATTTGTCTAAATTGACGGTTAATCGACATTCTCTCATTTTGATCAATACCTTCTCCAAATCTTCCATGTGTTTCTCATACGAAGTGGAGAATATTATCAGATCATCTAGGTATGTCAACATCTTCACTTCTTTAACCATTATTCTGAATCTGTCCATAAGTCTTTGAAAAGTAGCTGGAGCGTTCCGTAATCCGAACGGCATTCTCTTGAATCTATAAATTCCAGTAGGCGTGATGAATGCTGTCTTGTCTTGATCTTCTTTCCTCACACTTATTTGCCAGTACCCCGACTTCAAATCCAGTGATGACATATATGGCGTTGGTTTCGCTTCGTGTAATAGGTCATCTATTCTCGGTAGTGGGTATGTGTCTGGTATTGTGACGCTATTAAGTCGTCTGTAGTCTATGCAAAGACGTATACCTCCATCAGCCTTAGGGATCAGCACTACTGGTGCTGCCCAGGGTGAACTGCACGGTTCAATTATGTTATCTCTCAGCATATTATCTATCTCTGTTTTCAAAATGACTCTAGATTTCTGTGATATTCTATAAGGTGGTACAGATATAGGTTGATTAGTGTTTGTAATTATGGAATGTTTACCTAATGTCGACGGTTCTGTTTTGGGAATGAAAACGTCGCTATACTTATGTAATAATATTTTTACATCCTCAAACGTTAAACTACTCACTCCTACTGAGTTTACAGACACATCCGGAAACAATTCAGCGGAATGAGGGGATAGTCTAACGTCGGCCTCATTATTTATCACTGATAAATAATCAATCAGTTTTGCGTCCTCCTTCATGTAGTCAATAAAGCGAGGCGAAAACCCATTGTATCTTACTCTTTTCTTTCCTGGCTGTACTACACCAGTTTCTTGTACTCTTGTTGTTGCTTGCGGAGATACAACATAGTCCTCTGAGTACAATTCATATTCTTTATCTTCTTCCAACGTATCTTTTGCCACGTTTAAGGAATAGAAACTTACTTCTTGATTCGGTAAACGCTGTCTTCCCTTGGAGCAGTTTGGACAGTTGCTCCGAATGTATCCTGGGGCTTTGCATCCATAGCATGATATTTTATTAGTGGGTGTCTCATTCACTATAGATTTCACCTCCTTTTGGGCAACGGGTTCCAAATCTATTGTCGCTTGCAATTTTCTACACTGGTGTCTCCAGTGCCCATTCATATGGCAATGGCTGCACTTCTTTATTATTCTGCCATTACCTATTCTGGTTTGTGCCATATTATGTCTTTCTATTTCATTGTATTCTCTCAGGAGCTGTTCTATGCCCCTGGCAGATTTGATCAGACTTTCTATAGTTTGAACACTATTTCTGGGCAATTTCTCCCGTATCTTAATATTAAGCTGACCGTATATCAGGTCCAGCTGTTGCTCCTCAGTGTGTGTACCTGGTAGATCACTGATAATTGCTCTCTTGTGAGCTACGAAAGACTCCGTGTCCTCATGTTCCCCTTGCTTTACCTCTATCATCTCCTGATAGAGCAGGTATCCGGGTTTCTTGGGAGCGAAGGTATTTTTGAGCTGTTTGCAGAACTCTTCCCAGCTCAATATACTCTGCTTCACCCCTTGCCACCACAATGCTGCTTCTCCACTCAGCAGTAAAGGAATACCTTCTAAAACATCCTTATCAGAGATGTCTTCTAATTTTATATAGATTGCCACTGCACTCAGGAAAGCCTCTACCTTCTCTGGGTTTTTGCTTCCATCAAATGTGGCCTTGCATCCTGTCAGTGACCCCTTCTTGGTTGGTGACAGTGCTGCCAGTAATTCTCTAAATTGTTTGTCGGATAATGCCATCTCTACCGACTCAATCTCAACTTCCTTGTTTGATCTCAAACGGCCACAGTCCAGTCGCACAAACTTCAGTTGCTCCTCTCCAGTAGGCGCCAGCGTGACAATCCTGATCTCTCAAAGACTTTCTGTCTTTAACCCGTTGGGCGCCAATTTGTAATGGGTATTGTGGGGTGGTGTTCACAACAACCATCGGGTGTGGGTTCGTGTAGTAGAGATCACTGTGTGCGTGGGATATTCCTGGCTACGATACGCAGAGGTCGCAATGAAACACTTGACACTGTCAGATCAATGTAATCTCCGTTACACAAGTTCACAAAGATTCGGTCCCTACGCCCAGAGCTGTCCGGGACGCAGTGACACGGCCGCGAGGTTACAAACAAGGGATTAACAATACATTGGGGATTTTACAATATACATATCGAACTATACGATCTCCCCCTACTCTACACAACCAGGTAAGGTCCCACAAATCGTTCCAACAAGGGAAGCGAGATTGGAAGCCATGCCCGTCGTGTTTACAATGATACCATTACCAGGTGTACCATTACTCGTTCCAAGAAGATGGAAGCGGTAGGGAAGCACCAGGTAATGTTCCTACTCTTGGGAAGATGGGAACGCGTCTCCCCGGTCCAGGACAAGCCACAATAAGGCCTGCCCTGCACACGGGGCGAACACGCCCACATCAAAGGATAGGGTACTCGGGCTCACTCAGACGGTTGCACCAAGGCTCACTCCAAGGTAAAGCTCAAGGCACTCATCTGGAACACCAAGGTCCGCACCAAGACGGAACTCAGGGTGTCCCCACCGACATACCAGGATCCATCCTAAGACGGCTCCACGGTAGTCAGCGGAAGTAAGCCCATCCTACAGGATATACCTAACCTACTGGGATATTGCATCCCTCACAGTGTACCAAGAAACGTTCCAACAGAGGGAAGCGAGACTGGAAGCGCTGAGAGGTCAGCCTAACTACAAGGAAGGGTAGGGATTATTATACAATACCAAAGGTTCCTGGTATCCTAGGCTGGAATGACAATCTAGGTCAACCACAAACATTATAAGGGCAACATTCGTTTATCGTAATGCGTTTTCTAAATACGCTTATCGCCATCTATTGTACAATATTTAGAACTACAACTTCCTAATCAATACATACTATAAGTATTGTTATACATAACTAATATGACCAATTTCATATTGGAAACTACTCGTAGCGACATCTATTGGTCAATTATGAGAACTATGAAAACTATTTAGTATTATATGTTTGCTACAGTAGGAGATATTATCGCCTCTTTCAGATTTTATCGCCTGTCTGTCTGTAGAGATATTATCACGAAAGGCATAAAGGACGCGAATGCATATCGATAGCTAACGACGCACTTGACGTGAACGCTATTTTAGGCGAAAATAAGTTAAATACACAGTTCAATACAATATTTTATCTGCGTCGATTGGTGTTGGTTTCACGAAATGGCGACATTTTTGACGTCTATGCTGTAAAAGTATTATACATATATTTTTCCTTTTTACGACAACTTTCTATTTTAAACCTCTCTCCTGTAAAGTTTGCTAAATGACGTTTAGGACAAGTGCGCTGTTAGATGTCGATATGTATATTTATGTGTATGTAACTAATAATATTGAATATTTTCACGTAAAGCCGTAGTTACTCTCCCGTAAATAATAGTAACGTCCCTTCACATTTTTATCTAGCATAGTCTAGTTAAACTCAAGTACTAGGTTGGTTAAGTCACCCCATATATCGAAGTGGGTACGGGCACAATATCAGCGCTGGTTAGTTCTGCTTAAGGGATGCAGTTGGGGCGGCGTGCGTTCAATAAACAGTCGCTTGTATTCACCGCCATTCGTAGTGGGTGTAGGGTTAGGAAAAGAAGTACTGGGTTACAAGACTATTTAATTATTTTAATTAATTAATTGCCTTCAATTAAATATAAGCTAAGTAAACAAATGGAACAAGGAACATTAAATAAACAATAGATCGTATTGTTTAAAGCCATTTTTTCCAGACAACAATAACGACAGGAATAGTGAACAATGAAAAAAATGGAAATAAAACTAAAAAAATCGCACGCTACTAGTTCTAATATAATAATATTAGTACATATAATAATATTTAGGATACTATTACACCAATTGAACTAGTGTCTTGTCATTCATTCTGTCATCTGTGTGTGCAGAGAATTAAGTTATGTCAAAATTTTATAAACCTCTA
The DNA here is from genome assembly GCA_030578115.1 of Leucoptera coffeella. NCBI lineage: Eukaryota > Metazoa > Arthropoda > Insecta > Lepidoptera > Lyonetiidae > Leucoptera > Leucoptera coffeella. The sequence goes on from JAMBLF010001536.1 coordinate 57,062, forward strand.
CCAACACAAACAAAGACTGTATACTCGTTTTTAGTCGAATCGAAGAAACGATTTTCTCAATTAAGTATTCATGAAAATTTTCATCAATGCGTGTGTTAGGAAACAAAATATTTTTCTATTTGATATTTGCGCTAATTGAGATAAACTGGCATCGATAATATTAAACAATACTTATATTCTTAAAAACTATTAAAGCCAGGTTTAAATTCAAGTCATCTTTTGGTGACGCTACAGAAATTTCATTTGTTCCATGAATCGAAACGGAAATAAAGCATTGTTTCATGTTGGGCCTCCTCTTTTTACTTTTGGCGCCAACTGCGATATTATTGCGCTTCTATATTGTCTGTGGACGTGACCTGTCAGTGGCTGCAGGCAAAGGTCAAAATAAGTCAAGGGCTATGCAATTGTGGATACGACGGCGGAGTTCTGAGTACCTTGTAAGAGATAACAGTCGTTAAGTGTGGGTGATGTAACGATTTACTAAATGTTATATTAAGTTCAGTACTATGCTTATTTTTCTGCGTATCGCTATAGGGATATTGATTGTTGAGTAGGTTTAATATATGTTTTTCTACATCCATAAAAAATTAACTAACTAAAGGTTAATTATATAAACTTTTATCCTGTTAATTGTAGACCTACTGGCCATCTCATAAGAAAAATGGTTATTAACTTTGTGTTATCTAATTGTGTATAACTTTGAATTTCTGTCTGTCACGGTAAGATTAGGATTATAAAGTGTGCTATATTATTAATTTTGTTAAATAAAAGTAACATTTATATACAAGACCATAGATATTAATCTTTTTACCATTTCAAAACCTATCCCTACCCCATATACACTTATCACCTTTTACACAATATTATACACAAGAATATTCCATCTAAATTCCAGTCCATGGAAATATAAAATTGAACTGAAGCAGAATAATGTTAAAAGCACTAATCCCGTTAAACTCATAATTTCCTCTTAGACCGGATGTCGGAAATTGAATGTTTTTCTACTTGCTGTAAACAGGTAAGGGAGAATGATGTCAAGTATTTTCTATGTCTATATTAATAATGTTGTACTAAATATTAGTATAGTAATTTTATCTGTGATTTCGTGCTGGCGTACGGAAGACTCGATTGAAACTTGAAATATTTGTTTAACAGATCATAAAAAATATGAATTTATGACAACATATTATATCTGGAGAATTTTAACGTACTCGTATTTAAGCCCTTTAGGAGTAAATGGAGACCAACATATAGATTCTTATACATATAGAACATGTCCATAATATTGAACATTATATATACATATAGATTCATGTCCTTTACTCCCGTTCGGAGTAGTCAGGAAGTCGTAGAAAAGGGTTGGCATGTTATATGGCATAATGGCAACAATCCCATTTACACCTGGTCCCTTAATCGCCTCCTACGACATACTGGGAAGAACGGCAGCTAGTTAGCATTCCTTTTACGTCCCAGGCAAGCACGGGACATAACCAAGACTGTAATAGTCTATTAATTCATGTTTTCTCGGTCACCTTTTACGCTATCGAGGGTGTGATAGTTTTTTATATGGAATATTAAAGTCCAAATATCATTGACAAATACATTCCATATACCACTAGTCCCTAAATGACTTCTTACATCCGTACTACATTCTCATACACACATACATACATAGAACATACATAACTATGTATGTTTAGATGTTTAGGAGCTAATCTTTGTTCGGGTCGACCCTGTTTCCGTAAGAATAATAATAAGCTAATAGGTCATAGTTAGTGCTTGTGAATGGCGACATGGCTTACCACCTGCCACATTGAGTACTAACTATCTGGTCAACACGTGTGTTTGAGGTGGCTACAGAATTACTACCTTCGCAATTACAGAGATGGACGCCTAAACCTCTGACTACCCCGCAAGGGTTAATGATCGTGAACGTTTGTCTGTCTTTTTAGATTAAACCATTGACCCCCAGTCACCTAGTCAGCCAGAAATACAGCTAGTTGGTGTCTTATAAAGTGTCACACTAACAAAACAATGTTTGCGTATAATTTGAATTCAAATTGATATTGTATTTGAATGAACGGAACACCTTGTTAGCAATTAAGGCACACGAGTAAACAGCGTTCCGTATTGCAATATCATAATCTGTCCGTACTGTACACAGGATAAAAAAGTTTGGTAGAAAATGAAGTTTATTTGCTCTTTAAGGATAAGATATTTATCATGATTAATAACCAACGGGACTTATCGCGTATGTTTTTATATAATAAAGTTACCTTTATTAACCCGACGTTTCGGCTACGTTGCAGCAGCCATGGTCACGTCACATGGCAGTCTGGATAAATCACGAATCTCTTAAAACTATAAAGATTATTTATCGTGTGTACGAGGTGGTGTATGAGTGTTAATGAAGCGAAAGTGGTTTTTCAGGATCGGGACAGATGGGGATCCATGATCTCTGCCTACCCCTTTACAGGGAATCAGACGTGATGTGTATGTATGTCTATCTATAGATAAGGGTATATACTTATTTAGATACTTCTCGGCCACAACTCTACATTTTACACGTTAGCTGTGATGGTATAATAATAAAAAAAAAGTGGTAATTAGCTCATAAACTGCATAAAGTAAATACTGTTTTTGGAATACTATCGAATCCTATCGTAGAAAGGTAGCTAATTAGCATTAGGTAAATTACAACTGGCAGGGGATATATAAAGATAGAAGCCAGTCTTATAAATTAATAACAAAAGGTTAATACTTTTTTCATTACATATAACAAAAACACAAACATGACAAAAAATGAAAAATCATTGATACAGTGAAAAGACAAAAAAACCATCTCGACCTTATTACCCTTCAGGTGTAGGTAGTACTGTTATTTGAACATAATAAACGTATGGTTTTATATATAATAAATTGGTAAAATAAAACGAATGAATAAAATTTATAAATTATATTCCAATACCATACCTGCACCTTACAAAATTTCAAACTTTTCTGCTTTGAGTACGCATCTGAACTGTAGGCTTAAGGTGTTATTTGTGATCAGGGTAAGCTAATTAAGTTAGTACATAAACAATATTCAGACCACATTTAGCCTAGGCTTAGTTTGCCATAATGCCTAGAAATCTTATATACCTATTATACAGAGAACTTCATCAAAGTAAGGATTTTAGGTGTTAATAAGGTCAGTCGTTGAGGGCTTGACTCTTTAACCCTGGGTACAGGGTTCAAACCCCGCTTGAGCATGTACCAATGGATATAAAGTTTATTGAATTTCTATTTATATTTTCAAAATATAAAATACATGTTACAAAATGCGTTGAATACAACAAAACAACAACAAACGCATTCACGACCATTGACCCTTGCGGGGTATTCAGAGGTTTAGGTTTCCATCTCCGAAATTGCGAATCTCCGAATTCTATGGACACCTCGAACCCAATACTTGAATCGCGTCGAATACTATGACAGAAAAAGAAGAAAATAAGTGTTATATTAACATGAATTGGATACAAATATATAAATTTTCCTTTTTCATATAAAACCATAAAAGTTATTCATAACCATGTACCTTGCATCCCATAGAATACAAATTCAACTTGCATATCAAACGATATCCAAACCACCACGGCCCAATATAACTTGACCTGTCCCATGAACTAACTTGCAAAGGATTGCAAACTAAACGAAAGATCAAATGTAGTGGTCGCTTCTGATTCGTATCAAGTGACAACAGATGGAGTTACAAAAGTAGGTCATAGTATTATTTGCATAATTTTGTTTATGGTTTTTGTGATAAGTGAATATTGAGAAAAATACGGTTTTGAAAGGAAAGGAAATATATGACTTCTAAAGGCAGTTTTATAATAATAAAATGTTAATTTACAGTTCCATAAACATATACAATACAAAACGTTTACAATTATACTTACAAACTAGTGTGTAGCATTTACCGCAACCGAAAGTTTACATCTTATCTGAGTATGTTGAGTTTGGTTGCAAATACAAAAGTGATATTATCTCAGAACCTTAAAATAGCCTTGTGCATTTCACTATAGTATGTATGAAAGTAAATGAAATTCTGTATAGTTTTGTCTGTGCAATTTATCAATTTACCGCACTGTTTACTACGATTTAGTTGTTTAGTCTTTTTACACGGCGACACGGTGTACTGCCAATTTACATGTTGATAATCTAGTATCAATATAGTTCATATAACATACACTATCAGAGATTGAGTAACCTCTAGCGACCCTGTATGTACAGTCGTGTATATATAGGTATTAAACGTCGGCAACACTAAAACAAAAATAACAATGTTTTGTGACTGACACGTTTTTCATTTGTTCCATTTATTTATTCATTTGTTACATTTGTTGGGCGATAATTTTGTTTTAACAACATCTTGTAAAAGTTCGTGTACTGAATGATAGATACGTTTTTGATAAGCGTCGGGTAATTTGCCTAAATGTTTTCTTTTTGACACCGTCATCTCAAAATGGTTATACTTGTATAAATATACATTCACGTCTTCTAATCCCTTTCAAGGTGGACAGAACCTTGAAGAAGATAATAACTCTTTTATCCTCAAAGGGATAGACAGAAATGCAACCTATAAAACTTCAGTCACGTTACATGCACCAAAATATCGGTAGTCATAAATCGTCTTTTATGACACGTCAAGAAGAAATGCAACTACCTATATTCTATTGCACTCCCAAACCACTCGTATCACGTGGTATGAAATATAGTATGTTAAACTTGCAGTAGTAGCGTCTATAGCTAAGTGGGTAAGATCTCTGACTTCTTATTAAAGGTCCTAGGTTCGAATCCCGGCTCTGGCATGTACCAATGAATGAATTTTAAAATGTGAGTTTCATTTACGCACATAATTTAGAGTTGTCCGTTAGGTAAGGTACAACATCGTGAGTAAACTTGCCTATCCCTTGGGATAGTTAATAGTTTGTGCCCGTGAACTGCAATATCGGATCGGATCTCTACCTGTCACGTTAGGTGCTGTCTATCGGTAGAAGAAATTTGGGAGATGGGTACTCAAGCCTCTGATTACCCCGACGCAAAAAAGTGGGTGTGCATACACAAGTCGTGAAGCTTATATTATATGTATATGTAAGGGCACAGATAATATAATACTATGTAAGGGTATGTACAATAGTCACATATCATTCTGAAAATGATTTATGATGATTGGGCTTTCCTTTACATTTTTGAAAACCAACTTGAGGTGTCATGTTCTAAAATAATAATTAGTTTTAATAACCAGGAATCATTTTCTTAGTAACAAGTATTAACCTTAGTATATATTAGGTGTATTTGATATCTATACTTTCTATTTATGTACCTATTATCGAAAATAGGCACGTTTTCTGCCTTACGTCTATTAGGTCTATTTAAAGACTCTATTCCTGGTAAAGACCTAAATAAAGGCAATCTTTAAAGCTCCCTTTTGAAGTCAAGTACTCAATAGTGGTTTTCTTCAAACCAACTTAAAAATGTCAAGATGGCTTCAAAGAAATGCAGCTTGAGTGTAGATATTCTCTCCAATCGATAGAGATGGTTTCCGAGAATTATATGGATATGTCATATATTCTTATTACTATTACGTTAGAAAAATCGACGTAGTTAAGTTATTTGGGGCTTGATTCTGTATCAGTGAGTACAGGGTTCAAATCTAACTTGAGCATGTACTAATGGAAATGAAGTTTAATAATGTTCTTTATTTTCGTAATAAAATACATTTACGAAATGTGTTTGTTTGTCTTTTGTCTACAAAGTTCGAAATGTAGTGGTTTTTGTGAGGTGATAATAACAAAAGCTAAACGTGTTCACGACCCTTGCGGGGTAGTCAGGTTTACATATCTGTAGTTGCGGAGGTAATAAATATATTGTCACTTCAAACCCACGTGTTGACCAGATAGTTAGTACTCAATGTGACAGGTGGTAAACCATGTCGCTTTTTGCAAGCACGGACTATTTCGGGAAACAAGTAGGTTTCCTTACGAGTTTTCCCTTACTGTAGTATTCAGTGCATTTCGCAATAATAATATCTAGTGTTAGTCTGGGACTGGAATATTATGAAATAGCTGCCGATCTGCCTCGAATTAGGGGACTAGGAGTAAATGACATATATTGGGCGAAGCACTAGTAATGCCGTGAATATGTAGGCGAGGTAAATAAATTTCATTTTTCGAATTAGGAAATAGGTAGTCCCTGTAAATGACTGAATAAAAGCATTGTCTGTTTGTCATACGGTTACTGACTATGTTGTAATAGTCTACTATACCTACACTCTAACTACCCTTCAAGAAATAAAGTACGTGGTAGATACATATAATATGTATATGTCTGAATATTTAATATGTTATAAAAAAGGCCTATACGTCACATATGCGCCTCTCAGGCTATTTGCAAAAGCAATCAATAACCGATCCATAACGTGTTAAGCCCATCCCTACTCTCACTAAGGGCTCGTTCACACTAACATTTAAAGTATCCGTTATGCCAGCGTACCCCAAAGCTATATCGTGTTGCATACTTTGCCTAAAAACTCTGCGTATGTAGTGCCTAATTAGAGCAAAAATAAAAAAAACAGTGCCACCAATAAAATCATTTCCTCATATTAATACTCATGTCCATCTATTTAATGTGGGGTAAGCCCGGAGAAATTTTGGGGACATAATATTTTATCTATAATAGAACCATAAGGATAAGATTGAAATCAATTAATAATAATAACAAGTTACTGTACCACTACATCCTTAGTTGGTCCTTCATAATCCGGAAAGAATATCTAATAGTTGGCATTTTGCCATCGTAAGAGACTAGTCACAAAATAGGACAGCATTAGCAATTACTAGCTATAGAACGCCAGTGACAAACTATTATAAGAAACATTTTAATGTTTATTATTTAAGTTTGAGATTTTGTGTTAGTTATATATAAAAGAAGTAAACAATAATATTATTAAGTATCATTAATTGGTGGATCTTATTATTGTTCATACATATATATCAGACACAAAATAGAAATATCTTATTATTTTTATTTATAGATTACATTTAAGAAACAAAAACCGAAACAAAAGAAAAAAAAAGTTGACACTGTGAATGCAGCTTTATTATCGAAAGCCGTGCGTCAAATTTCGACCTAATCGCCAATAAAATAATACCGCACTCGTGTTTCACAGCACATTGTCATGTTCGCACATAATTTGCTCATAAAATGACAGATAAAGCCTATAAATAATGCCTCCCATACACTACCCGACGGTTGATTATTTAGTGTAATAAGGTTTGATAACACATACCTCTTTTGATGTTATATTCTGATGGTGTGGGATTTGGAACTGTTTTCATCTGCTTTTTACAAACATAGTTTTCTGAATTTTGAGGCGTAAATAAATAGGAATCTTAATATTATAGTTTTAAGAGATTTATACTCATGATTAATATCTAGCGGTACTAATCGCGTATGTTTTATATAATAAAGTTACCTTTATTAACCCGACGTTTCGTCTACGTTGCAGCAGCCATGGTCACGGGCAGTCTCGTCGGGTTAATAAAGGTAACTTTATTATATAAAAACATACGCGATAAGACCCGTTAATTATTACTCTTAATATTGTTTAAGTATAAAGCACTTATACAAAAGTTCTGTGCTATCTATTTGCTGAACTTTCCCAGGAAATTGCAAAAGGCGACGGAGGAACAAGGAGTAATTAAAAACTATTGGGTGTAGGGATAGCAACCTTTCACCAATGTTTCATAGTTCCATATGCATGTCATCGCAACCGCTCTTGCTAAAAGTGACTAGAAAGATATATTTATTATGTTTTCAAAGTTCTGTCCACCCCAAAAGGGATTAAAGGACGTGAATATATACATATGTATGTAGGTGCACAATTATTGGTAAAAAACAGCTATTTACAATCTACTCAAGTCCCTAACAAGGTCAAGGCATGCAAATAAATAGATTAAATCAATATAAATTGGAAGGTCCATACCTAAATCAAATTGGAGATCAAAAATCAAAACTTTGGAACAACTTTCGATCCGACCCCGTGACAGGTGAATTACGAAATCCATGTTAATTAACTGCCGAACTTAATCCTCTGTTAGATTAATTGGAATATTTAACAGGTTTGGCACTAAGACAATGGCTAGACATTATTATTGACAAACTTAGGTAAATATGGAAATTGAGATACTAGTATTTTAGTGCTTGTAAATGGTGACATGGCTTACCACCTGTCACATTGAGTACTATCTGGTAAACACGTGGGTTCGAGGTGTCCTTAGAATAACTACGTTTGCAATGGCGGAGATGGAAACCTGAACCTTTGACTTCCTTGCAAGGGTTAATTGGAAGTGAATGCGTTTGTCTTTGTCTTTTTTTGAGATACTAATAATAAAAATAAACTTACAATGAGTAAAAATCATATGCATTCACGTCTTTTAAGCCCTCTCGAGGTGGACAGACCCTAGGAGATTTATCGCTTCGATCGATTTGTACGGCTTCGGCTCTGCTTATATATGTATTACGTTTTTGTGACCACAACGCTGATCTTGTACTTACTGTAACATCAGGTACTTACTTATTATGATAAATAGGTATCTTTAATTTTAATCACGCTGATAGAGTCGCTAGAATTTTTGTAATCTAATGTATTGTGTTTTTGTGAATAGAAACACACTCATTACGTGAACTTTTGAATGGCTAAAGATTTTTTGAAGAGAGATTACTACTACTATATTTCTAATGAAAATAAGAAGATAGAATATTACTCAATGATATCAATAAAGACTATTGGATTAAATCGAAAAAAATAAATTACTATAAGTTATGTATAATATTTAGTATTTTTAATTGCTATAAGCAAATATCGATATTGAAAGTGAAACACCCATTTTTAAATCAAGAGTAAAAATTTCGCGTGTTGTTTTATACAGGATGTCTTTTAAAACTATGATTCTACTGTTACTCTTCTCTTCTATAAAATTTAATATGTGAGTATACATAAAATAAAATAAAATAAGCCTTGGAAGAATGGCAGGGCACTTGTTTGGGACGCCACGTGCGTCGACACTTTGGCGCCCTGCTATTTGTCCAAGTCTGAGGTCGAGGCGGGAGCTGCGGCGGCGCTGGCTGAGAGTTTCAAGCGGCGAAAATATGGAAATTTAGTCAATGACTACTTTTTCGTTCCTTTCGCCGTTGAAACTCTTGGCACGTGGGGAGGCGAGGCACGACGTTTTGTAAAGGAGGTGTCTGTTCGCCTCTCCGAGGCCTGTGGTGATCCAAAGGCTGGCACTTACCTTGGCCAACGCATTAGTTTGGCCATTCAGAGAGGTAATGTTGCCAGTTTGTTGGGGACCGTGCCTTTCTCTGACAGCGATGAGTTAAAGGAGATATTTTTCCTTTAAAGTTTTATTTTATTTGTTTTAGTTTTTTTTATTATTATTATTGTAAATAATAGTTTTATTTTGAATTGATTATCCATTATTTCAATATTTACTATAATAATAAGGTTATCTTAATAATCATTATTGATACATGGGGTATCACATGATACATGGGGGATACATGGGGTACACATACATGATACATTGATACAACGGGACACATTAGTCTACCCGTGTACAAGGCTGCTGCAAGTTGCAACTTAGCCGAAAAGTCGACTTAATTAAAGGTAAATAAAGGCAATCTTTAAAGCTCCCCTTTTGAAGTCAAGTACTCAATAGTGGTTTTCTTCAAACCAACTTAAAAATGTCAAGATGGTTCGGAGAAATGCAGCTTGAGTGTAGAAGATATTCTCTCCAATCGATAGAGATGGTTTCCGAGAATTGTATGGTTATGTCATATATATGCTTATAATTCTCGGAGCGGCTGTAGCCCAATGGGTAAGACCTCGGACTTCGTATGAGAAAGGTCCTAGGTTCGAATCCCGACTCTGGCATGTATCAATGAATGAAATTTAAACGTGTTTTTCATTTATGTACATAATTTACAGTCGCTAACGGTGAGGGAAAACATCGTGAGGAAACTTGCCTATCCCTCAGGATAGGTAATAGTCAGTTCCTATATACGGCGATACGGTTCACTACCTATCACGTTGGGTGCTGTCTATCTAGTGATACGCGGGCTTCGAATGACCCATACGTAACATGCCTTCGAAATTTCGGAGATGGGCAATCAAGCCTCTGACTACCCCGCCATAATATAAAAGGGAGTGTGTACACACAAGTCGTGAAGCGTATGTTATGTTTATGCTTATAATTTTAACGTTTTAAAAAATCAACGTAGCTCAGTTGTTTGGGGCTTGCCTCTGTATCAGTGGGGTTCAAATCCCACTTGAGCATGTACTAGTGTAAATTTAGTTAATTGAATTTTTATGAATATTGAATTTTTATGTACATTTTCGTAATAAAAATACATTTACGAAATGCGTTTGTTTGTCTTTTATCTATAAAGTTCGAAATGATGAATATGATAGTGGTTTTTGTGAGGTGATAAAAAAAATCAAACGCGTTCACGACCCTTGTGGCGTAGTCAGACGTTCAGGTTTCCATCTCCGCAATCGCAGGTGTAATAATTTTATAGCCACCTCAAACCCACGTGTTGACCAGATAGTCAGTACTCAATGAGACAGGTGGTAAGGCATGCCGCCATTTCTAAGCACTAACTATTACCTGTTCGGGAAACAGGTAAGTTTCCTCACGAGTTTTCCTTCATTGTAGTATTCAGTGTATTTCGTGATAATAATATCTAGTGTTAGTCTGGGACTGAAATACTATGAAATAGCTGCCGATCTGCCTCGAATTAGCGGACTAGAGTAAATGACATATATTGGGCGAAGCACTAGTAACGCCATGAATATACATGTACCTGAGGTAACTACATTTCATTTTTCGAATTAGGAAATAGGTAGTGCCTGTAAATGACTGAATAAAAGCATTGTCTGTCGGTCATACGGTTACTGACTATGTTGTAATAGTCTAATATAGCTAACTCTAACTACCCCTCAAGAAATAACGGACGTGGTAGATACATATAATATGTATATGTCTGTACATTTAATATGTTATAAAAAGGCCTATACGTCACATATGCGCCTCTCAGGCTATTTGCAAAAGCAATCAATAACCGATCCATAACGTGTTAAGCCCATCCCTATTCTCACTTAGGGCTCGTTCACACTAACATTTAAAATATCCGTTATGCTAGCGTACCCCAAAGCTATATCGAGTTGCTTACTTTGCCCAAAAACTTTGCGTAAATAGAGCCTAATTATAGCAAAAGTAAAAAAATTGTGCCTCGGGGGTTTTATTATAACGACGACAACGAGAACTTCCTCTTCTGTGAGCACTATTTGCATACGCCAGCCGTAGGTATTTAAAAAGTCTTGTTGAATAACTCGGTCCCTACAAGAGCGATCGTTATGAAATTTTGGATATCGGAGGTATTAATTATGCACTATTTTCGTGTGCAAACTGTGTTCATTTGCGATTAGCCGTTATCGAGATCGACTATGGGTACGCTACCTTATCGTCTATAAATATATTTCCTAAACTAAAGAGAAACTTTTTTTTTACTTTTACTCTAATTATGCACTATTTACGCAGAGTTTTTTGGCATTGTAAGCAACTCGATATAGCATTGGGGTACACTAGCGTAACGGACACCATTTAAATCATTTATTGCGGGGTAAACTTTGAGGTTTTTGGGCAACATAATTTACCTATTTTTATTTTTAATAGAACTATAAGGATAAGATTGAATTTAATTAATAATAATAACAAGTTACTGTAGGTATGAATGCCTATTTTTTTTTAATTCGATTCAGCACTACCTCTTTGGTCCTTCATAATCCGGAAAGAAATTCGAATAGTTGTCATTTTTCAATCGTAAGAGACTAGTCACAAAAAATAACAGCATTAGCAATTACTACCTATAAAACGTCAATGACAAACTATTATAAGAAACATTTCAATCTTAATTATTTCAGTTTGAGATTTCGAGTTTGTTATAAAAGATTTAAACTAAACTTTTTACTATTATTAATTGGTTTCCAATCTTATTATTATTAATACATTACATTTTATTTTAATATGACGCAAAAACTGAAAAGTAAAAAATTAAAAGTTGACACTGTGAATGCAGCTTTATTGACGAAAGCCGTGCGTCAAATTTCGACCTAATCGCCAATAAAATAACACCGCACTCGTGTTTCACAGCACATTGTCATGTTCGCACATAATTTGCTCATAAAATGACAGATAAAGGCTATAAATAATGCCTCCCATACACTACCCGACGGTTGATTATTTAGTGTAATAAGGTTTGATAACACATACCTCTTTTGATGTTACGTTCTGATAGTGTGGGATTTGGAACTGTAATCATCTGCTTTTTACAAACATAGTTTTCTGAGTCAGATAGACGCTATATTGAAAAATGGTGACGTTAGGAGTACCTATAACCGCCGAGAGTGTATGAGAGGATATATGAATATCAATGAAGCGAAAGTGGTCTGTCAGGATCGGGACAAATGGGGATCCGTGATCTCTGCCTACCCCTCTACAGGGAATCAGGCGTGATGTATATGTATGTATGTATAGTTTTCTGAATTGAATCTTAACATTGTTTAAGTATAAAGTACTTATACAAAAGTTCTGTGCTAACTAGTTGATGTCTTTTCCGATCAATTGCAGAAGGCGACGACGAAGGAACAAGGAATAAATAAAAACTATTGGGTGTAGGGATAGCAACCTTTCACCAATGTTCCATAGTTCCATATGCATGTTTTCTCAACCGGTATTGCTAAAAGTGACCAGAAAGATATAATTATAATGTTTTCAAAGTTCTGTCCACCCCAAAAGGGATTAAAGGGCGTGAATATATACATATGTATCTAGGTGCATAATTATTGGTAAAAAAAAGCTATTTACAATAAACTCAAGTCCCTTATAAGCTCAAGGCATGCAAATAAATAGAATAAATCAATATAAATTGGAAGGTCCATACCTAAATCAAATTGGAGATCAAAAATCAAAACTTTGGAGCAACTTTCGATCCGACCCCGTGACAGGTGAATTACGAAATCCATGTTAATTAACTGCCGAACTTAATCCTCTGTTAGATTAATTGGAATATTTAGCAGGTTTGGCAGTAGGACAATGGCTAGACATTATTATTAACAAACTGGAGTAAATATGGAAATTGAGATACTAGTATTGTTAGTGCTTGTAAATGGTGACCTTGCTTACCACCTGTCACATTGAGTACTGACTATCTGGTCAACATGTGGGCTTGGGGTGGCCATAGAATAACTACCTTCGCAATTGCGGAGATGGAAACCTGAACCTCTGCCTACCCCGCAAAGGTTAATGGTCGTAAATGCGTTTGTCTTATATAATATGTAAAAAACATGAATAAATTCATATACATTCACGAAGTTCAAGCCCTTTCGGGGTGGACAGACTCTAGGAGATTTAGTATCTGCTTACTCACTTTTTAGCATAAATATTGGGCTTGTGATGTTATACGGAACATCAGAGACAGGTTAGCTCATCGCCCAATAGATCCTTTTTACCCATAATCTCTTTGTTGCCTCTTACGACATGCCGGGAAGAATGGCAACTAGTTAGCATTCTTTTTAAGTCCCAGATTAGCACAGGACTTGAATAAACTAATTATTATAAGAGATACATAGTACATGTACATCGCATGGATGCGAACGGCCACTGACAGGGAGAAGTGGCGTCATTTGGGGGAGGCCTATGTCCAACAGTGGATTACTTCAGGCTGATGATGAT